>JAWZYV010000236.1:0-20165 GCA_038373885.1 Cheiracanthium punctorium
GTATAATGATTTAAACTACAAAACATAAAAATTTGTTTTATAGTAACAAATAACTATATATGAAGCAATATAAATTGCTTTTCATCGGTTTAAACCATCTATTCCATATTACCATATTATACTCCATTCGTAATTTTTTTTAAATATTTTTTTCTATAACAACAAAATAAATTGTGTATTTCTTTGCAATTTACATTTCATTACGATTAATTATAGCATGTACTCGTGCTGTTTTGGGGGATTTTATTTAAAAATCTATGAAGTTTCAGTAAGAAATGTAAATGGTATTCCATAATCACCTCCTATCCTCTATTATGTAAACGTTTTAAAATTTTTAAGTTATTTGATCGATAAAACAGTAAGATTTTCTATTGCAGCGAACTCGTGATAGCTCGAAGCTTCGAAAGTCGAATATTTGTTCATCTCGAAGATTTCATGAAGTTCGAATACGATTTAATACATTCAAAACAAAGCTTTCTCCTCGAAGACTCTCTATAACTATACCCCCCTTAAGTCGGAATTTTTCTGAAGGGTTCAATTTCATTTCATGCTTGGAAAACCCATAGAATATAAATAGTAAAATAATTAAACTAACTAGGAATATTTTTTTAAAACCACGTGCTCCTTATCATTCAGCTTATCTCTCTGTGACAAAAGAAAAGTGGCATTTTTCTCTTTATCGACTGATTCGCATTCCAGATTTGAGAGGAAAATTTATGTGTACATTTTCATCATTTAAGCTGCTTACAATTCATTTTTTTGAAGTAAAACTTCTTTAGTCACGACTAGGGCGTAACTCAGATTTTTTTTCTGACGGAAGTAACGCTCAGTAAAGGAAGTGACGTATATGTCATATACTCCACGGCAAGCGCGCCTGAAAAAGAATCACGGATCCTACATTTTCGACCGCTCGCTCCTTTCGCCGACTTCATTGTTGAAAATGCATTATCATTATTATCATTATTTAGTTTTTCTAGAGATGGCAACGTTATCTACAAAATATGTATTTAAATATCTCCTTTTTCCGATGGCAACTAGTTGTAAAATTCTATACTCTCTGAGGAGCACGGAGATATACTATAGGAGTGGACACTCTCCATAGCTGTAATGTTAAACTTTTGGTACCCCAAATAAGTTTCAATTATGTATACATTGGAAATCTAGTGACGTGCAGCGATCCTAGCGGCAAAAGAATAAAGCATTTCCCGTGCTAATTGATAACAAATTTTACTTGTTTTTAATTTTCCGACCTAGCATGTGAACGAGATTATTAACGCGAGCACTAAATTTAAAACATTTCTTTCGCTTTTGCTTACATGGTTGCCTTAGTAACAAATGAATAAAAAAAGAAAAATGATGTTCTATCTTAAGATTATTAAAATATTGAGTTTATATTTATGAACGAGTATGTATATCGTGGCTCACAGAAAAGAATTTTTCGTCTGCCGCGGTATATATTTACATTAGAAAATGGTGCGAGTTCTTAATGTAACATGAATTTAACATTTCAACATGAGTTTTTTAGCGGCAATTTTAAGCTCTGTTAAAATTTGTCGCAGCATGAAATAAATGTAAATACTGCTTGTTTGAGTGTGATCGTCATTATAAATAAACACTTTTTAAATGTTGCATTCACACATACAACATTCTTATAAATTTAATACTATTTCTTATAATACAGCTTTTGGGCAAAATAATAACACGACATTACATACATAATATTACTTCGCTTCGAAATTATTGCCTATATTAATTACGAAATAGTATTCTAAGCAAGGGCGGCTCCAGGCTAAATTCTCGGATGGGGCTATCGAACTTTTTACTTAGGTCTATAAATTGTTAAAAATGCAAATTGAACGTGTGAAATTGTGAAGTATGCGAATCTAAAGTTGTAAAACAAAATTTCGGAGGGGGCCATGACCCCTATGGCCCCCTCACTGGAGCCGCCCTTGATTCTAAGACAATTAGGTAATTAAACACACCTGAAGCCAGAAATTATTATATATCGCATTCATAAGTCTATGTATTTCATATTTTTTTGAAGTTCCGCTAATTCAACGATCTCCATTTACTTCGCCTCGATGGAAATATAAACAACCTGGATGCGCAGAAGCAGGAGATGCGCAGTTACCCAGTCTGCGTAGCGCCATCTGTTTGCAACAACAGCGTTATCCAACTTTCTAAGAGAAGTGTCCCCTCCTATACATTTACCTTCGTGCTGAGGAGTTTCTGAAGATTTCCGTTGGGAAACAACTTTTGAATTAAATTGTTTTTAAGAGGTCTAACGTTTATTTTCTTGATTGTGTATCGTTAGATTGTGGCTAGTACTTATTTTCAGGCATAGAATTATTACTGCCGTTGTGGTATTTGATGAACATACAAATGTCAAACGCGTTTTAAAATAAACGACTTGGTGCACCGATTAATATTTGGCGTTCCGCGAAAGCTGGGTTAGTATTTTGACTAACTCTTGATACGCTTTAACATTCACCGTGTAAAAATACGGGGAACCTGTTAGGGAAAGAAACGGCGATTTCTCGCCATTTCTTTGAGACACCAATCTTTATTTATATATCAATAAGCGTTTTGAAGTTACATCCATCATAATATTTTACATGTAATCCCAACCTCACAGAAGGTTGTCGATAATCCTTATTTTTAGATGAATAATATACAAGGTTTTGGAAAAGCACAAAGAAATGGAACCTGTCTGCAATCGAACCGGAAAAGTAGTTGGAAACGTCAGTTTAAGAACACTTTTCCTGGATTCTACCCAACTTCAATACAGAACAACGGTTTAAGAACAAGGAGATGGAACACCACAATTAAAGGGACAGTGGCTGCAAATGTACCTAAACAGCAGAGGGAAATTTTCGTTTAAGAACACTGTTGGAGGATCATACTTCGATCCCAAGAAGGTAAATTTATAGGAGGGGACACTTCGCTTAGAAAGTTGGATAACGCCGTTGTTGCAAACAGATGGCGCTACGCACACTGGGTAACTGCGCATCTCAGGTTGTTTATATTTCCATCGAGGCGAAGTAAATGGAGATCGTTGAATTATCAAAATTTCAAAAAATTAAATACATGGACTTATGAGCGTGATATATAGTAATTACTGGTTTCAGATGTGTTTTAATTACATAATTGTCTTATAATACTATTTCGTAGTGAATATAGGCAATAGTTTCGAAGTGAAGTGATATTATTATTTGTCAAATGCCAGTTGCATTGGCCGTTAGGCCATTAAACTCCTAAATATTATGTATGTCGTGTCTGTTATTATTTTGCCCAAAAGATGTATTTTAAGAAATGTTAGTACGTAAGGAACGGAACCTGGCTGCAATCAATCCCAAACAATGGACAGAACCTGCAGTTTAAAAACATGGATACGGAATAATAATTCGAAACCTACTAGCAGACAAAATCAACGCTTAAGAACACCGTGATAGAAAAACACAACAAAAATTACACTACCTGCATTCGAAAGTATAATACTAGACTACGGACATCCCCCTCCCATTAGACCCAACCTCCAGACGGAACAATGGTATACGAAAACAGTTAAAGAATAATACTACAACATGGACACTTTCTGGATGCTAAATAATTATCATGAATTACTGATGATTCTTACTAGAGATTTTAATGTTAATTTTCGCTCTCAAGAATCTCAGCCGTTAGTTGATTTTTTAAAAGAAAAATTTGATCTAACTATGAATACTTCTCGACTTCAATCCACAACGCGTTTCGGTACAACGATAGATGCTGTATTTTCACGAAAATTAGCAAATTTAGAGAGTTCAATTTATGTTTCACATTATAATTACCACAAATCTATAATTTCATACATAAAAAATTATGATGACATCCAATTACCTATTTCCAATGAATAATATGAATATAACATTTATATAATCTTGTAAAGTACATGAATAATAAATGTAATTAAATTATAATATGATATTTATTTTAAGTTTAATCATATCAGTGATATGTGTCATAAACGTCAAAGAAGTTTTACTTCAATCGCGCGTAAAGATTACACGCATACACTTTTTTTTTTCCTTTACTAAGTGACACACTATAGACTAACTATCATTTATGTCACACAAAAATTTACACTTTTGCATGAAATGGAACGATAGCAAGTACCAATAATTTGACGACCCATGTTGAAAAGTGACCGTCCGTGGCCGCTCGTTGGTGTTGTAACCTGTACGCTGCTCCTTGATAACAGTAGGCAACAAAAAAAATTGTCTGTATCCTGTTTCTAAATAGTCCATTCTTACTAATTTTTGGAAAAAAAAAAAACGAAAGTATAAATGAAATTTTTTTATTAGCTCTTGTTTTCAAGATACACAAAACCCTACTGGAGAGAGATACGCAATAGCCTACCCATCGACTCAAATTAAGTGGAAAAGTTAAATGGAAGTGAAAAAAATCCTGTTTAGTAAATATAATGCAATAGATCATGTTTCATTAAACAATGTTTATTTTTCAGAAAGCAGGAATTGATTTTAGCTTACTTCTGTGAACGTTTCCTTTTCGCCTGCCTCTAGTACGGAACATCAAGACGGAGAATTTCTTGTAATAGTCCAGTAGTAATTATCCAGCATTAACTTTATTCAACTACATGATATCTGCGTTCCATTGAAGAGATATTTTAATGAAACCTTTCACCGTGCTCATCGTTCACAGCTTACAGTTATTAGGGAAAAAATTAAAATGGAAGGAGAGGAAAATGAGTGCCAGTGGCATATTGAATACAAGGTCACAGAGCTTTTGTAGGAGTTTTTTCACCGACTGTTGGAAGTTTCCGTCTTCTCTGTTGCCTAGAAATTCTAGTACAGCAAATTTAAGGACTTGCCAGGCTGTTTTCAGTTACCCTTCCAATATTTTATCAAGGTAAGATCCTTTACAATTATGAGTGTTTGAGGGCCCGCAGGAATTCACTCCTTAACCTTTGCATCACTCAATCGTGGCAATTTGCACAAAGGTGTTTAAAGCCTTGTTCATGCAAACCGCAAAGTTCTTCATTATTCTCAGCTTAATATGCAGGTGTGGAAGCAGAGTAAACATGTTATTTGGATCTACTAGAAACTCATTTTCACTATTTTTCTTCCGGGAATTTAGATTTCTTGAAGACCATTTATATTTTATGTAATGAACTTGTCTATCTAGAGTGTCCCTTAAACACGGAAAACAGCAGTACTTAATATAGCCTAACTTCATTTCCAGGAGTATAGCAATAACTTTCATGTCCCCACGGATCTGCCATTTGTGATTCTCGTATTTGATTAACTGTAGAAGTAATAGTGTACATGTGTAAGTCTCCTTCATGCGGACTGAATGTCTAACTAAGCTCGAAAGAGTCTACAAACAACCTTCACTTAAATCATGAGTTATATTTATAGATTTTATCAAGCAATTGACATCAATAATAGCAACGAAATAATTTTTCTTTTCAAAGAAATGAAAAAAACATTCTCGGGACGAGTCCTATAGTCTGCGTTCTTGACTTCTGATTCAAGCAGTTGTGATTACTTCAGTCTTGATTCCAGAAGCACCGCTTTCTCCTTTTGCAAGTCGAGATCTTTTACGAGATCACTCAAGTCGTGTGTCTCGAAATCTAGATCATGAAGTCCCAGGTCTAGAGACTACTTCTTCTTCTTCAGCATCATCCTTTTAAATCTTATAATTTTGAGGTGGTTCAGAAATTGTCAGATTAGCCGAGTGTGGAAAGGGCCGAATGGATACTGCACGAGCCATAGTAGCCATACAAACCAGCCATAGTGAGTTTTTATTGCCCAAATTGGTTCTATATCTTAGAAACAAGAACTAATCTCACCTTTTTATGGTGATTTTCATATTTAGATAAATAATTATGTTTGAGCCCGAAGCATTTTTATTGTTGTATAGTGTAATCCACGGCGGGGCAAAAGGGCAAATCCAATTCTCATGGCTGAAATAAATGCTCCTGGTTTGAAACATATTTCTATTTCAAGATGTTTTCGCACAAATTTACATAGCAACAGCAGGCACAAAAAAAATTCCTCTTTCTTGAAGGTGTTTACATTTTTATTACCTAGGATCACATGATTTATAAGCTAATCACTTGGTCCAAGAAAGACGGATTTTTGCCTACTAAAATGCCCTGGTCTCATAGTTCCTGGAAATACGTACGGGCTATGACGACTAATAGAAGGAGAATAAGGGAAGATACATCAACTCATTTTGTATTAAATATAGATTCCGGGACAAATGTTTTGCTTGAAAAAGAAATGTGCTATGACCCTGCAAAATTTGGAAGGGAGCTAGTTAAAACAATGTGAATTTTGAAAGGATATATATAGATATAAACATTATTTGAGGCAAAATACAACGAAAGTATTTTACTTTCTTTCAACATATCGCTTCTTTGTTAAATAAAATTTCCATCACTTTTTGTTTGCACAAATCTTTAAAATATGAATCACATGAAAAAAATCGTTAAAACCCTACGCAAATCTGATGCATTCGTAAGAAGTTTTTTCTCAACCGAATCCTTCTTAAACATCGAAGTAGCTGCCGTTTGCAGGAACGATAAAATATTTCACTTGTTTGACTTTTTTGATGGCAGAACATGCTTTTATGTGTACACTACATTTCGGCTTAGGAAAAGTTTTATGAGAGAAATGGAAATACATGCATTGGTGCTGTTGAATAAATTTACAACCTTATCCAGCATGTAATGCTTTCTTATGTGAGCAAGAACAAGACTCTTTTATTGGATTTGGATGAAGAAATATGAATAAATTCTGAATATAAAATTTAAATAAACATATTTTCTGTCAAACTACTGTTTTATCTTTTTTCTAATTTATGTCTTGTGGCATTTCATAAAACAGCTTTCATATATAACGATGGTAATCGTGCAAGAGGAATTTCAAATTTTACTCAAAATACTGAATATTTTGTATTTGAGTGGTAAAAATTACACAAAAGTCTTATTTTATTCGTTTGTTCGGAAAGTCATTTCGTTTTTCTCGACAGAGGAGTTAATTGTATTTTTCCACTGCCAGCTTCACACCTAAGCAGCATAATTATTACATATTTTGACAACTTATATAGCAAGCTTGCTTGTGAAAAAAGTTTGATTAATTCTGAGTAGTAGTTTTTGGTTGGTACACATTCAGATATGGAAACTAAAAAGCGGCTTTTTCGTCATGTTTTGCTTTTTTTCTATTGCAAAGATAAAAATGCTGTTTAAGAAAAAAAAAATACGGAAATGTACGAAAAAAATTCGCTATGTATGGAGAAGATGCATTACAGAAAACGCCAGTGCCAAAACTGGTTTTCAAAATTTTGATACGGCAATTTTGATGTTGCAGTTGCACCACGTTCTTTAAGGCCAATTGAAGCCGATGAAGGCACAATAAAGGCATTAATTGATGAAAAGAGGTGAATAACAACTCGTGAGATCGCTGAAAGATTAAATTCATCGAATTCGACCATTCATGATCACTTGAAACGCCTCAAAGCCCAACGTATGGGTTGATCGTATTCTTATAAAAATAAATTACTCCGAACAACCCAATATGGTAACGAAAAATTTCGTCGAAAGTACATTAGAAAGAAATGTAAAAGTGGATCCACACATACAACTCGCGATATGAAAATAATGTTGATCTCTCATGAAATCTCACTCACTATTTAATACACGAAATCGCATTTGAAAATGCTATTTTTTTTTCAAATGGAGTTTCAATAGTGATAGGACGTAATGTAATTCTTATGAGGGTGCCTGTAAAAGATTTATTAGTGAAATACGCATGAAAGGTAGCCTATGATACCCAGGTATAGTGTAGTTTTCTATCAGCGGAAAAGTTTTAGAATCGGCTCAGTAGTTACAAAGGTGCCTTAGAGCGTAATGTATTAGAATTATTTTGATTGTCTCTGTAAAAGAATTATTAATGCTATATGCATGAAAGGTTGCCTGTATGTTAATCCAAGGTATAAGCTATCTTCATTCCACATTTTATCCAAATCTGTTCATCCGTTTTTGCATGATTGTGTAACCAAAATCCACAAGTGAAAACATGCACAATTATAATATTAGTAGGATTTGCAATTTTATTAATTTTAAGAAACACATTTGCACTCAATTCCTTCTGACGTTTTTTTTTTTAAATTCGTCTTATATTGGCGTAATTTCCATCCCATTTCATGATTTTTAAATCTACGCGATTCCGCAAATAGCATTCCTGCTTTATTTGAAAAGCATAAATCATTTTATGCGAGTAAAACTATTATTATGTTTTTCAACGATTCGATCTTTCTAAGATTGAAAAATATTAATTAATTATCTTTAAAAATAGTCACTGGAATGTTTTTCTCATCTAACCAAGAAAGAAAAAAAGAACCTCACACCTCACTTTCTGTTTATTTCGCATTAAAACAACCCCTAAAGCGTTACACATGATATTAGACTTAACTAAAAATTGTAAAAACGTTTTTCAGGGATTTATGCAATAACAACAAAATTACACACCGTATTGCAACAAGATTATACCATCGTTTACTTTTTTCTGGTTGAATCAAAATATTTGTTGCAATGAATCAGTTTCCTTTAAAAATAGTGTCTTGATTTTCCGGATACAATGCTTACTGAAGCACACTCGTACTCTTTCTTATCTTCTGCGGTAATATCCCTGCTGAACATATCAAATCAAATTTAATTCATTACACCTACTCGAAGTTCCGCTAGTAAAATTAAATACACATTCTGTGAAAACAGAAAGAAACAAGCAACTTTTCGTAAGCGCTTCGTCTAGTTGATTTAATTAAGTAATTTTAATGTAATTATCTGACTTGATTTAAAACTGACACCTAATTAGATTGACTGAAGGAAGAAAGATCAGATTTTTGAAACAAATTATTGACAAAATGTTGAAGGGATATATATATATTTTTTTTCAGTGGATCCTATTCATTGTTTCATATTACATTATTTTTGGGTTGACATATTCAGTAAAAAGAACCGGAAATTAAAGTAACAGAAAAGTGTATATTTGAAGTTTTATATGTGCATGTAGAGACCTCCATTAGTTCTTATTGGGTACAGTGTTATTATTTTACCATATCCCGTTTCTCAATACAGCTTAATGAGTGCAGTAGAGGGTGTTAGGTGCCCAGAAACTCTGGAAACAGATAAGAAGCGAAGCGAATGCAGATACCATAACCATGATTAAGTAAAATTACTGTTTGAAAACTTTTTAAGAAAATTACTGTCTTATTTCAGTTATCTTGATTTTAGAGTGCCAATAAATTTTGTTAAGTGATACGTGAAACTATTAATTCTTTCCTAAAGATAACCGTCGCTAAACATGTTATTTAGAAATAACCTTTTTGATGCGTAATTGCTTTTTTTAATGGATTTTCATATATTGACATAATTACGATTCATAATTCAATATTTCATATATTACGATTTGAAGGGTGCAAATATCATAATGCAACGAAATTACACTAAGATGCATTAAGAGAGATAAAATATTGTATTTGATTTTTAATGTTCTGAAGGACGATTGCTTTCACACCAGAATTTTCTTTAAAAAAAGAGAGGGGAGTACTTTGTGTTTAAATTAGTGTAGTTGTATCTTCAAGATCAAATTATGCCACAAAAACTGGTTTTAACACATAGCATAAAATGTTTCTTTAGATATCGAAGTCGGAATCATTCGCTTAGACTAGTTCTTAACGCTCAATATTTACTACCTAGATCATCCGTTACGATCCTTTGTTTGCTAGAAAATATTTATGCAGTGTTTGTTCACCGTGGGGGCATGGGTCATTTATGACTGTTCTTTTACATATTTTTCAGAAAAGGAATGTACTGACGAGTAGATTAAATAAAAAATGAAAAAGTTAAGAGTTAATAAAAGACTTATTTTTAAATTGAGGATAGTAATTAAGTTTGAAGAGGGAGGGGGTGTATCAAGAGAGATCTGTAAAAATTTATGAAAATGGTTATTTTCATGATTTTTTGTCCAGTTTCCTAGAAATGATAGAAACGCAAATTCTGTTCCAAAAAATCAAGTCGCCTTTCAACTTTATCTGCTGATTGTTTCAAGTCAATGTTGATAAAATTTGATTTTTGAATAAATTTTTAATATGATGTTCGCATTTGGGAACATTGGCCTGTAAAAGGTTAAGTTCATAGTTATGATTCAAAGTTGAAACTGCTTCTTGAATCAACCCAAGGAGCGTGCTAATTATTCTTGACTTTGACAAAGAGTACAGTAGAACTACTCTCATCCGCTATCGGGTAGAACGTCGCATCGGTTCATCCGAACGTGCCCGAGATGAACGATTTCCCTACCCACATTATATACCTATGCACAATAAATACATCAGGTTTGATCTTTTTCAATAATGATAACAGCTTTTGTGCGGTTTATTGTAATGTTTTCATTGAAACGAACAGTACATCAAGTTGTTCTTGAAATAAGACATTGTTTATTTTACGGTAAATTGAAATTTTTCTGTTCTTTCTGATAGAGATTTTTTTACGTTCCAGCCATACCCCCAGTTCCTGAGCTGAAGGATTAGAGACGTTCTACTGTGCCTGGATTTTTGCTTGTTCCAGATATATTCTCTTCCGCCGATATACCGGTCTTCGAATAGAAAATGCGGTTCTTGAAGCGCTGAAACGACTCTCGACGAGTTTTTTCTCTTATGGAGAACTCAGTGACATTTCAGAGCATTGAGAACTGAAGCAAAAAATAAAAACGCCCCCGCGAATGTTGAGAATTTGGCTCGTAAACTGGTATTTCTTTGAACGAAAATAACCGCGGCAGACGAGATATACAGGCTTCGGTATTAACATTTTAGCTGCACCGCTTAGCACTCGAAAAGTCATGTGCCCAAGTGAGTGTGACCATCTTAGTCCGAGATATTCAAATGGCCTCACCCCCTCCCTTAGTAGCACAACTAGTTCAAAAAACGTTCAAATTACGTTGGAAACACGTTTTATGACGTTAAAAAACGTGTTTTAAACGTCTTTTGGACTAATTGTGCTAATAGGGTCGGCCACATGACTAGTGGAGTGCAAAGGGTTGTGATGAAAAAGAAGCCAGTATACATCCTCAGGCTCGAGAATAACTTTAAGATGCAGACATAAATTGACTCAGTTTTTATATGGTTATGTTGAGGAATATCCAAGATTATAGCATGATGCCTATGACCAATTTATTTCGACCGCTACTTACCCTGAAGCTGTCTACAGGAGACTGTAGAAGCAAAGTTGTATACTTCATAGTTATTAATACCCTGATCATCAGATCTTTCTTAAGCTTCGGGTGATTTAATGTACGGTAATTAATAACTAAAAACTGATCGGATTGCATTCGGGTCCGAAGCTTTAATCTTACTTACCATTTGCTGCTGAAATAAATGAAGAACTAATCAAGTATAAATGTTCATAATTTTTTCTTACGGGCATAGCATTTCTCACGAAATCGTAATATCTTTGATTGTATTTCAAATGCATAGGAAAAAACTTTAATTAAATCTATCATCCTAAGCTTCAGCTAACTTTAGATAATTAAAGGAATCAGTCATTCGTAAAAAGGGTAAAAAAAGATCGGTATAACACTTACAGCTGAATTAATTAAGTAATTATGTTGCCAAAAAAAATTACATCTCCTTGAACAAGAAAGCGAAGTTATAATTTTTATATATTGTTAAAATATTACAGGTTAGAGAGTCACTAAGTAATATCATTTCATTCCCTTTAGTCGCAATTATGTGATGCGCGAACGAATATTTACGCATATTGAAATAATTTTCGCAAAATCGCAAAATTTAATCAACATTTTTGAAAAATTGAAGCCTAGAATTTAAGTTGAGTGACAACCTATCATGTCATCCAAATTCGTTTAATTCACTGCAGTCTTTATTTCGTGATGCTGGAACAAATTTTCAGCATTTTAAAACGATTTTCGCAAAATCTCAAAATGTAATCGAAATATTTTAAAAATTCAACGCCTATAAATTAAGATTAGCAACTACCTATCATATCACTGAATTTCGTATCATTCGTATTAGTCGTTATTACGTGATGTTTGAAGAAATATAAACGTATTTTGATAGAATTTTCACAAAATCTCAAAATCTAATAAAAATGTTTAAAAAATTGGACTCCTATAGTTTATGTTGAGCAACCATCTATCGTGTGACCAAATTTCATATCATTCGCTTTAGTCGTTATTACGTAATGCGGGAACAAAGATTCACTCAGTTTTAAACGATTTTTGCAAAATCTCGAAATCTGATCGATTTTTTTTAATTAGATGCTTATAGTTTAAGGTGAGTGACCACCTATCATTTCACCAAATATCATTTTTTCACCTTTGCAGTTATTACGTGATCTGTGAACACAAATTTACGCAGTTTGAAAGGATTTTCGCAAAATCTCAAAATTCAATCAAGATTTTTTTTAAATTCGACGCCTACGTTTTAAGTTGATTGACCACCTATCATGACACTCAATTTCATATCATTCCCTTCAGTCGTTTTTACGTGATGCTTGAACACAAATTTACGCAGTTTGAAAGGATTTTCGCAAAAACTCAAAATCCAATCAGGATTTTTTAAAAATCGGACTCCTATGTTTTAAGTTGAGTGACAACCTATCATGACACCCAATTTCATATCATTCGCTTCAGTCGTTTTTACGTGATGCTTGAACACAAATTTACGCAGTTTGAAAGGATTTTTGGCAAAATCTCAAAATCCAATAAAGATTTTTTAAAAATTGGACGCCTATGTTTTAAATTGAGTGACCACCTATCATGACACCCAATTTCGTATCATTCGCTTCAGTCGTTTTTGCGTGATGCTTGAACACAAATTTACGCAGTTTGAAACGATTTTCGCAAAATCTGAAAATCTAATCAAGATTTTTTAAAAATTCGACGCGTATGTTTTAAGTTGAGTGACCACCTATCATCACATCCAATTTCATATCATTCGCTTCAGTCGTTTTTACGTGATGCTTGAACAAAAAAAAGGTCACGGACAGAACGACAGAATGACAGACAGACAAACTTTTTTTGAGGGTCGCATCGGATTCCCGGGTGCTTGAAACGGATAGAAATCGCAAAATGTTTTAATTCCAAGAAATGTACAGACAAAAGTATAATTTTATTTATATAGATTATTTCAAATCTGCATTTTTGCTATCAGAAGCTTTGAATGCTTCATTTCCTCGTTCCCTATTTTCCCCTCACTCCTTCCCTTCTTTTAATGTTATCCACTTTTCCTTTTAATTGTAGTTCCCTATAATCTAACAGGGATAATTTTTATGAGGGAACAATTCTGATTTCCAGTTATTAATACCCTTGCGAAATTGCGCTATATTCTAATATTAAACTACTGTTTAGAAAAAGTAATTAGTTGTATTCCGTAAAAGTGAGCAACTATGCTCTTAATAGTCACAAAATTTTCAAGTTATTATCTTTTCTCTGGAACTCAGTGTTTTATTGAATGTCTTTTATGTCTCAAGTTACAAATGAAAGTACATGAATGAAATTACGAAATGCTGCATTCATTTCCATGCATTCGATAAGTTATTTAATTAGAAAGAAGGAAAATATATGTTTTTGCCATTTTAAGATTCACATCTTGCGCATTTCCATTTCAGTTTTTATAACAGAATATACAGATAATTATTTTGTCTTACATGTACGTTTTTCAGATAGAGGTGTTTTTTACGAGACGAGTATTGGCTACACTTCCTATCTTGCCACCCTGTACCTGATGACTGGTATTTAAGATTTTTTAACATTTTTTTAAAACTGATTCGGGTTTATCCTTTGTTACAGTGTATAGTAAAGCGTGTGAAAAGACACCCCAACATACGTTTATTTTTTAAACCGTTTTCTGGGTCATGTATTTCAGAAAAATTCGTGAAAAACGAAGAAACCTTCTGTTTTGTTACTTTTCTGATTTTGCTCATTCGTATATATTTAAGTTAGTAAATAAGAAGTAATCCTGCAAACTATAATCATTTCTCCAGAAATGTCTTATAAGAGTAGTTTTTATTGACGTCGGAGTCAGACAATGCAATAAAAATCAAGCTAACTACTAGAGATGAGACGGGCTCAGCCCGAGCCCGGGCTCGTGAAAAATTTCTCCTTTGCTGAACATACTCCTTGAAACATGTTTTAGAAAGTGATTCATAGGATATATAGACGTACTTATTTAAAAAAAAAAATAGTGGCACGGGGGACAAGAAGGTGTGTGAAGCTCCAAAATTTATTGTATCCTATTAATGAAGTAGTTAATTTTATTTGTCTTTAGCTGAAATTTCGGGCTTGGGGCAGACTCCGATTAAAAGTCTTCGGGATCGTGCTTCAAAAAATAAGCCCGAACTCATCTTTACTAGCTACACACATTGTAAATTGCACAGCTAGTAACACGTTTGACTTTTTGTAACTAATATTATATCTCTTAAAATATTCTGGTGGCGAAACTTCCAAAAAAATGAGTGCGTAAAAGTTGGCGCTATGAAAAAGTGATAACACTAGACTACAAAGCCCATTTAATTGTGCAAAACTCAAATTTGTTCATCTTTATAGCTGTCCATAATCGCCTTTCCTGATACGAAATATATAATAATAATAAATAAGTGTTTGAGTGTTTGTGTTTTAAGGCAAACCTGCACGCGGGGTATCTGCCTAGGATGAGGGGTGTCTTGGCAGGAAGACTTTCTAAGGGGTTCTAACGTGTATTCACGTAATAATAAATAAGAGACTGGAACGGCTATTTGTTATGAAAATAATGAGTTTACGCCGTTTCTCTGCCCCCCTTCCACCTTATTTTACATATTTATATTTATTTATTGCTGTTGTTTGCGCTTTGCTGTATTTATGTATAATACAAAAAAAAAAAAAAAAAAATAAGCAACTAAAACTATTTCTGTCTTGCTCTTTAAAAAATGTATTTATGTTTTTCTTAACCACTATTATTGTTTTTCTGTTGTTTGTGCAGTTTTTTCTTTTATTAATTCATTTTTATTTAAATTTATTTTTATTTACCATCCTGATTCTTCTAATATCTTCCTTCCTTCAAGGCTTTTTTTTAAATTCTCCGTGGTTTCTTGTTTTATTCCGAATAGCAACTCGCCCTTGGCGTCTTTCTACTTTTTCTGTTCTCTTTCTTCTGTGGTTGAAGTAGGTGGTACTTTTCTTCCGCTGACCAAAAGCGAACATTTTTTCCCCAAAACGAATAGTAATTTTCATGTGTGTGATTTTACAAATTTTTAATTATTTAATTAATGAATTACGTATCTGAACGTTATCCGCATATTCACATAAAATAATAAACTATCTGTGCACATAATTCAAAACTATCTGCAAACTTACAATAGCCCGTAATAACAGAATATATAGTGCACGTACGCATGTTTAACGAGCTTGGGCTAGCGTCTTAAAAAATATTTTTTCTAGGTAACTATCGATCTTAATAAAAAATCGCCGCAAGGTATCGGTAAGACCTCCGAATGTATCCCTCTGCAGCCGGTAGAGCTAACACTTCCTAGATATACAATGCCGGGGAACAGAAACGTTCAGGGCATCCATAGGTCCACTATAATGACGCCATCACACCTTTAATTTCACATAGTAAAACTATTCAAAGTTTGTGGTGGCTTTACTCCATCATAAAACACTCTAATGATTTAATAAAGAAAAGCTGATTTTACGACAAAAGGGAAAATTTAACTATCACTAATTAAATGATATGATATAGAAATAGATCATAATAAATTATTTTTTATCAGAAAGGTATAAAATTAACTTTAAAGGTATAAAGGTAAAACTTTTATCTTCAACCTAAGATATTTTGTAAAATTTTTATCATCCATCAGAAATTTTAAATAGTTTGTGAAAGTAAAATCTGTGTACCGTTTTGGAAGATCTATAAAAGACGTAAATATTTTTGTTCTCGTGCCTTCTAGATCTAGGAGGTGTTGGTACAGCTTGTACCGTGCAACTATAGAATCTAGCCTCCGAAAATATGATCTTGGTCCTTATTTTAAGGTAAATACCCTTTTTTCTGAATTCCTTCGGATAACACAAATAATGTTTATAAAAAAATGCCCTACGTTACCAATTTTCCATGCCATTCCAGATCCTTCAGTTGTTATGGCAGTTTTAATTTCACAAAGCAATACCATTTAAATTTCTCGTTGATTTACTCCGGCATAACAGCATTTTAATGATTTGAGGTAGAAAATTTAAATTTACGACAATGGACAAACCCTTAACTGTAACTAATTATGTAATGGGATAAGGAAATGGATCAAAATTAATTTTTTTGTATCGCATTATATTTATCTTTAAAGTAAGATATTTTTCTAATATTTTTAGCATTTATCAGACAATTTAAATAGTTTTACTTTATTAAAATAAAACAGTGATGACTTCATTATTCGAAGGCCTCGTGATGACGTCAATGCTTCAGTTGTTAGGCTTTCTTTATGATATGAGCTGCACGAACTGGGGTCCTTCTATTACAGTATAGGTCGAATAGAAAAGTTAATTTTGATTTTTAACGCATATTTCTTTTTTTTAACTGCTGTTTTGAGATAACAATAAAGTTTTACAAAATTAAATCTGAACTATATGAATTTACGTTGATTGAAACATTCCCAAATGAATTTAAAAAATAAGAAAATAAAGTGTTAGTCATCAAGGTTATTCTTAAAATAACTCTTTTCTTTCCCCTCCATTTCAACTTTCTCAGTTTTAATAGTAGGAAAGTCAATCTTCCTTGTGAAAATAGTATGTGACTATCTAAAACATGAAGTCATAGCATTGCTTTACCTCGATTCCGTACCAAAATGATGATGGTACAGAAATTATACATATGGAAAAGCCCGTGAAAGAAAAACGTGTTTCTTTTTTTTTCCTTTAAACTATCTTTCATCCACAGTAAAAAATAACTTGATGGAGATGAAATTAACAAAAAGTATTGCCAGATACTCCAAACGTACACAGCGCTGGACACAGCTGGCGGACTTTTCAAATGACTGATTGCGCCAGTTCGAATAACCGATTCTTACTGCTGGTAGTGCTTCCTTTTTGTTAGTGCTTTCACAGTAACATTTCTTTTTTTTTATTTGCTTTTCAGCGTACAGAGGAGCGAGCTCTCAGGAACAAGTACGTTGTTAAAAGTAAATATTTCAATATTTTTCTGATGGTTTTTCTCAAGCACACAATAAAATGAAATGTCCACGCAAGGGGAGATTCGAAAAAGGCCACGGAAAACTTCGAACATTTAGGTCGACGGACGCGACCTGGTTTTGAACCAGCACCTTCCGTCTCCCAGTGGAGAGCGCAATCGCGCTCGGCCACTCCTGGGGAAAGAAAACACAAAGATATTTTTACTAATTTGAGATAAAATTATTCAAGTAGTAATTTTTGAAATATGGGTATTGTATAGTAAAAATTCACGTTATTAAATTATTTTGTATTCAAAAGGCACTTAAATTTTTATCTTGAATTTGATGAAAAGTTATCTTGAATTTTAAATGATATTCAATATTCAGCATTGACTACTAGTATAACAAGTCAAAATATTAACACGATAAAATCAATTAAACTGAAAAAAATCTGTAAATCTGTTGATAGAAGTTAAAGAACGTTCTGAAAGAAGATAAAAACGCAGTTCGCTATTAACAAATTTAATAACGTGTTTTTGTTACACAAATATTTTATTAACTTCCAGCACTAATATTTTATAACCATCCGAAAATTTAGCAGCGATGACGTCAAAGCTTCAGTTGAAAAACTTTCTGCATATAGAAGATGTTGAATTAACGTAGCAGTAGACTAGACCTTCGACATTTATGTTCCGGGACCGAGGATGCCTTTTATTAGATCGGATAACGCCTGGAGGTACCGCGCCTTGAAGGTCCTAGACTCGGTAAAAGCTCTCACCACACGCCATTAAGAAAATCTCAAACAGTTTTATTTTATGAAAACAAATCTTAAAACGTGAATTATGCTCGTCGTTACAAAGCGCTCATGCAGGTAATTGTTAAAAAGTGATCGAATGTTTTCCTTTCAGAAGCTGACGCGATTTCGTCCGTTTAAGGGATACAAGTATGATCTTTTTGAAAGAAAAGTGACTTCATATTACCAGAGCTGCCAAGTCTCCGGATCTTTTCTGGAGATTTCGCACCACTAATTTTTATTTACAGTTTTATAGCTAAAATAACTTCAAATATTTAATATAAAATAAAACTGTCTAAACATTGTGGTGGGAAATCTCCCGTAAAAAGCCGGAGACTTGGCAGCTCTGTATTATTTTACCATAAAAAAAGGTATTCCAAAGAAGTTTAGATGTTTGCCACCAATGGCGATTGTTATTTCTTGGAGATTTGCACAATCACATAACCGATAATCACTTCCCATTATGATTGCCATTACAATGGTCCTCCATATATTCTTTGCAAATTAGTGAATTTAGCACCATGAAACATTTCTCTCCGTGAGCCAAATATCCAAACCACCGTTATTCACTTAGTAAAGTAATAGTGTTTGGCAGTATCTCGCCAAATATTAGAAGATATCGCCAAGCTGAATACATTTTCTTTTTGAAAAAATTCTTTTTTTTGAAGCCAAACTTGGAGATTAACTGTCACAAGTGAGCAATTTTGGCAACTTTTGACATATAGCTACCCCCACTCCAAAAACGAGAAATTCATCGATTAGCTAAATGCATTTTTGGGATCTTTAAGCAATGCAGCTTACTATGCCAAGTTCCACATCTCAGTTCCGAAAATCCACCATTGTGTGTTTACCGTCCGAAAATTTACCAACGAGGACTTCAAAGCTTCAGTTGAAAGACTTTCTGTATGTACAAGATGTCGAACTAACGCAGCGGCAGACACCTCAGCATTTATCTTCCGCTCAGAGGGTGTCTTTTGTTAGATGTGTTAACGCCTGAAGCTACAGCGTCTAGAAGATCTTAAACTCGATAAAAGCTCTGAACACACTCAAAATCCACTATGACAGGTGGAGATTGAATGAATGGTAGGCAAAATTATTCTAGATTCCAATGTTTCAGTGATGGTGATTGTATCAAAATCATAAAATTCAACGAATAAAGTCGATTTTACCATGGTTTTCTTTTCACCAGCTTACTTTTGCATAAATTGAACTGCCAGCATCATTTATTGAAAAATTCTAAAAGCCCTTTTCTTTTCAACACGGTGTGCATTCTTATTACAAAAGGTGAATAGCTAATTTTTAAACCGTGATTTCGGAACATATATCTCTCCTTAGATTTTTTTTAAAGTTAAAAATGTATTATATAAATTTTTGTACTCAAAACTTTTCGAAACGTTCTCAATGAGTTTTTTAAATTATTATATTAGTATATTTATATTATAATTGTGATAAATATAATTAGAAGTAACTTTTTAAAAATCTTTCTTTTTTTTTTACATATTTTGGTATTACGATTCCTGACACATGGAAAGACAATATGTAACTCTTGTGAATATTTTAAAGTTTCAACAACATGTATTAACGAATGACACATTCCTTAATGGAACAAATACTAGTAAATTTCTTTTTAAAAAAATCATAAAACTGTGCAAACTGTGCTACGGTTGCTTTGCATGTTTTACCTTATTCTAATTGAAGAACTCTGTGTAATAATGTGGTTAATGATATTCCGTATTGTTTGTCATATCTGCATTGAACATAGTACCTCTTCATATTTTTAGAAATGGTAATAAATATGCTTTTGTTATTAAATGTCAAATAGCATTAGGTTTAAATTAGGTACAGAAATCAGTAATAAATTTTTATAAAGGAAGGGTTAAGAATATTTCAATATGTTTTTGCATATCACTTTTGCCTTTGGGAAGTGAAAGAAATAAAAAAGTTGTTTTCATTTTTTTTATCTTATTTTATTGAGCTATTATTTAATAACACATTGATACACTACAAATGCACATGAACACGTATATTAGTGAGATTGGTAAAACTGTTTCCTGGATGTCGAAATAGAAGACATTTCTGGCTTTAGATTTAATGTCCCTAACATCAACAGTTATCTGAGATCATCATTAGACAAATATGCTCTTCTACCATACACAAGTTTTG
>JAWZYV010000237.1:0-59101 GCA_038373885.1 Cheiracanthium punctorium
TTTTAAATGCACTAGTGCCTGACCTCTATATATCCGATTGAGTGGAATGAAATTTATTTACACGCTTGGTAAATATCAATTGTTCGGAAATGCGAGTGGAGTCACTCCAGATTTTGTAAACTACTGATCACTATATTCCGTTTCTGAAACCAATGTTATAGTCAACAATGACCCAATATTCCCTATTGGGAACGCAGCGAAATTTGTATACAAATTTTCCCCCATTTAAATGACTAATATCCTTTTACTTAAGAATTAGAAGACAAACTCAGAAAAAAAAAAAACGACTTTCAAATACTCCTGGATCTTGAAGTTGGTCTGTTAAAGGTTAAAGTCCGTTACAACATTTTTGGGACACCCTGTATATTATAATTAATTAAAGATAATAAGGTAATTTACGAAAGCAATGTCAGGACCATGAACTAAATTCTGAAGTCCATTTTTATAATTGTTTATATATAAAAAAATTCCGTTCTCTGGTATCTTAATACTTCAATTCCAGTAAAAGACAGGTTTGTAGAAAATTGTCTAAACTTTATTTAACAGTCCTAGGACTGCATTGCTTTACATCTGAATTGTATTAATTAAATAGAAATTGTTATATATTTATTTTTCCGAAAACTTAAGAAATTTAGCTATGCATTTTCTGCAAACATTTATCATTTCAAGAATGTACTAATAAATTTTAATAAATCGTGTATGGGTGATGAAAACCATTGAGTTGCTATTTAAAATGTAGGGGGCGTCATTTGGACTGTTTTGCCAGGGGCGCAAGATGATCTATAAGCGGCAAAGCGTACGTTCTATCCTACTTTTTATATGCGCGTGTTCAGCAAGGAATTTAATTGTGTATTTTGAACTACAAACGTACATTGTTTCAACGGAGAGCATAATTTTATGAGTTTCAATAATGTATGTCAATATTGTTTTCTTTAAGAGACATGAATTGTCTCTGTGTGCTCCAGTTAGAAAGCTAAATGTCTTTAAATTATGAGTTTTGAGTAGATATACTTTATTACCAATTACAAGAAATCAATAATCGATCTCAAAACATGACTCCTTCATTACCGATTAGAATAAATGTATTCAATTACCTAGGCACAACATGTGCTCGAATTCATTTTAAAACATTCCGCCCCCCCCCAACACACACAGACAAAAAAACAATTGATAAACTATTTAATTAAAAACATATGCTCTGTCACTTATTCAGTTCATCAAAATGTAAAAAACTTCACTGAATGTGATTTTCAAACATATACTAATTTTAATTACATAAAAAATCAAGATTTTTTTTTTTACAGGACTAATCTTTAAACATTCCAATCAAAAGGGAAGCTTGAACAGGAAAAGCAGGGAAAGGAATTTTCCATTGTCTGGTTGACGGGTCCAAGAAAGAGGGTTAAAGCCAATAACAGCGTTCCCTCCCTTCACAGGTTATCAGTAGCATGAGGTGATGGATGGTGGTTTTCCCATTGAGTGCATCCCCTCTGCAAATCCGTCAAAGGTATTCTGGCATTTTTGCGGGCGGTCACGTGATCTCAGCTCCCAACCACGTGGAAGTGAATACTGAGCGAGCTGCAGTAGATTGACCTCATTTAGCTTAGCGTTCTGCTTCTTGCTGTCGCACGAATTTTGAATCTGACGAACATTTTACGAACAAAATCATAAATGGCTTGCTCAGACTCTCCTCGCAAGTTGCGCAGTGAAAACACGGAGGATCTCGTGCAGGAGTCGAAGAAAGCTCTGAGGGATTACTTGTCTGTTCTCGCCGAGAAACGAGAAGTGAAGTCGTGGGACGAGGTGTTCGAGTCCATACTTCGGGAGGAGCACCACTTAGCTCTCCTCGCAGACAGAACTCTCATTGACGCTGTAACGGGACGTCTCATGGACATGCTGCTGCTACCCCCCGGCTGTCCGAGCAAACCCGCAGTCAGCAAGATACTTGAAGCGTACTTTGTGTGCCCTTTAGCGTACAGATTTTCACGTGACAAAGAAGCTACGTTTCACCGCCTCCGGGAAGCTCTTCTGAAGAACGGGGCCTACACTTCGACACTGCTAGACTTCTGGAGAAGTCAGATGCCGCTACGGATATACAACAGTGGAGGCACTTTTGCGTGATGCATTTAAAAAAATACTGTATGGTGTAGATCTCCGCATCCTGAGAATTCTTTTGAGCTATGGCGTGGATATACGCATGGGGATGGAGCCACCGACGTTTGGATTTCCTATGCTCGTAGACGCTGTGTAAGTAGATTACTTACCATTCACACAAAACTGGGATCTCTAGCTGCGGATCATTTTAACCAATTTGGCTGATTTCTGAAGATTTGGGATCGTTAAAATTAATAATAATAATTTTAGCCCCTCATTTTTTGTCCGATTTTCTTAAGTTTCATAAAGGGATTTAATATGTTTTATATTTTAATTAGCTTAAACTATTTGTTCAAACATCCTTCCTCACTAGAGTATCAGGATTCATACACCTCCTCAAAATCCTCTAAAACTCCTGAATTTTGACTGATACTAAAAAATAAGGGTAATAGAAAACTCCTGGATTTTAATGGTTTCAAGGAAGACTCCTGAAATCTTAGTAATTACTCCTGGAAATATTGCGTTGACAATTCAATTTCAGTCTTTTGGCGGCCTTTCGGTAAAAGAGCATTTTCCTTCAAGTCATTCTTTATTCATACTTCTCATGCAGTTAGAAAGTACAGAAATGCCTATTTTGATTTATTTTTTATAAATTTCTGGAATTTTAAATGCATCTAAAAGTTCGTATTCAAAGCTAAGAAATCATCATTTTAGGTCTCTGGTTTAAAAAGAATGTAGATTTCCATTAGAGTGGTTTTGCATGGCTGAGTGAAAAAATAATTTGCTCTTTTTCCCTAAACGAAAATACATGCCGTTTTTAATTATTTTTAAATAAGACATTTCTAATACAATAGAAATTTTTACTCCTGTCATGGTATATTTACTGACCTGCGTGTCTTTTTTTTCTCCTAAAATCTTACAAATTTGAGAAACTGTTGCATTCATATTTTATTTTATTCTCATGTGCTTTTCTATTGCAAAAAGTGAATAATATAATTTTTTAATTAAAAAATATTCGTTAAGTTTTTTTCTATTTTATTTCCTGCCAGTATGCAGCTAATAAGTCTAGAGCATTTCTACTTATTTTGTTCCCATCTCTCTCTATCAAGGTGTTGTAAATCAAATTCTAAAATTTTAGCTGGAAAAAATATTTCGATATTTATAAAATAATTATACATTTTCCTTCTTTTATTCTAACCGTTTAAATGCTTATTTTGATTCCAAGTTTGGGATAAAGAAAACCCTGATGCATATTATGTAATTTTTATTGTATTTCTTATAAAAGTTTCTCTAAGAAAAATAAGATTGGACTCCAAAATCAGTCTTTTTATGTTACTTTATTATATCATCAAAATAATAGTCTGAGATTTTGATACGAGATATGATTACCTTGAACTTGGATTTGTTGAAATTGCTTGAAATGTCTTCTTCTTTTTTTTTTTTTAAATAAGAACCTACTTTCCTTCACTGAATGTCCTCGATCTAAATATTTATTCATACACGAGTGCGTAGGTATTATTTTGTTGGGGATGAAAGTGGTGATTCTTTTGTGGTTAAAAAGATAATAGTAAAAATATTGTGGCACGCTATGAAAATTTTTTATGGTTGAATTCAAACTCACACACTTCTTGCACTCTCATCCCTGTTATTTGACTTTTCCTAGGATTTGAAGTGCAAAAGCTGAAAAAGGAAATATTTAAAGAATAGTGAATATAGGTGATAAATGCCCCCACCCTCCTTTGCAGTATCACTTTCATATGATAAAAAAAAATAAATAAATAAAAGGAAAGCACCTTTTTGCTTTTTAAAAAATTACCTAGACTCTTGTGCATCCATGAAAATTTCGTGAAGTCAGTGTCTCTGATCTCAGCACGTGGTTCTCAACCAAACAACTGTAAAAGAAGTCTGCATTCATGCTGAGTGTTCCAATTGGCTTAAGGAAGGTTTTTCCCTCTCTCACTCTCTTTCTTTAGCACTACGGTGCTATTTCTTGTCGACAAGTTTTGTAGATATGAATTGTCATGGTGAAGATCTATTCAAATGTGTTTGCTAGATAACGTGGAGGGGGATGGGGCGCTAATAAAATGTTGAAAGTCGCACAAAATTTGCAATTTTTGATAATGGATCGCTAAATTGGGTGCCAAAACGCCACAATTTATTATAAATTAATTAGAGTAGTTAGGAAATACCTGGCGAATATTGTAAAACAGTTTTAGTAGACGATTTTAATATTGATTTTAATTACAAAGAAGTGTTTTATAGAAGACAAATACGGTACACTCATAGATTATGATACACTTTCCAAATGGTAATTATAAAGGTGAAGTATAGTTTGACTGTGGCGAAAATTGTTAAAATATTTTGGTAGGCATTTTAACCCTCCAAGCGGCTGAGACGTAAAATCCCGTCATCCGTAAAAGTTGTTCAAAGCGGCTGAGACATAATTTTCTGCTTCGAAAGCGGCTGTGACATAAAATCCCATTACTGCTTATCCCCATTCACCAAAACACCTCTGACACTTAGTTTGATGGATTGCAAAGGAGGGGAGAGAGCTCAATGGACAAAACACGCCTACGATACTTTAATTGTAGCTTCCAACACCCCACAAAGTTATTTACAGATGTGCTGACCATACCTTTTCTAACTAAAGAAGAGAGAAGCCGAATGGTTTCGGTATTTTTTCAGACAAGTAACCTTTTGAACAGGAGTCCCTTCTAAGCATGGTCGGGCACTGGAAATAAGTTTGAATGTTTCATTTTTTTCAAAGATCTCCAGGATACCTTTTAATTTATAATAATTTTAAATGTTTAATGAAAATAACAAATTTTGAGTAAATATTTTACTTCTTTCAAATGTTACGTGAATAGGAAAAGGTGTTGCCTCGAATACAACAAAACAGTTGGCATATAAAAAAAAAAAAAAAAAAAAAATATTAGAAGAGACCGATTTAACATATATCGGGTCTTGGGCACACATGCTTAAGGATGAAGAGACATAGCTCCACGAGAAACCTTTACTTTTTAGAACGTCATTTCCCGTAAAAAATTGTTACGATTATTTTTATCAGCACGGACATCTGCTGAAAAAATGGAAGAATGGGAGAACAGCTGGATAGATTGTCCAATGCTGAAAAAAGGGCAGTCGTTGCCATCGCTCGACTTAACTACCAGCAAGATGGCGGACGATCGAAACGTTCATCGCGTGCCACAGATCTAGAGACTCGTTTTTGAAGCAGCTGGCTGTGCCGCACAGCGTTATGGATATTAAAATTAGCTGCCATAGCTAGCTCAATTGTCACACGATAACCCAAAAGCTATATTGGCAGTGTTAGCGATGGGCTGACAATCCTTTCCTAGTAGCAAACGGTCATCGGTTCCTGAAATGCCGATGATCGGGCAGGGAGGAAGCACAGCGCGCGCCATGCAAGGTTCTTCATCACATCGGGGGCTCTTATCTCGGATTTTGCTCGGGCATGTCCTCTCCCGAATACTAGGGTTTGATCATCGGCAAGGGGAGAAAATTGGGCTTAGAGCCGTTGTAAAGCCGATGCGATTGGGGTTATATTCATCTCGGAAGAGCAAACACCTTGCAACTTAGGATGTGAAGCCTAAGACCTTTGATAAAAGTTTTAAACTGAACAATCGATAAAAATTGGGGTATATCCCAGCTAGATAAAATTTTTTTAAAGTAAAAATTAAAAAAGAAAAGCAAATTCGAATTTCTTCCTCTTGTCTTTGAATTTTAATGCTGCCATCTGAACTTCATTTTTCAAGCTTCCGAGACTTGGTTTCGAACTGGAGAACTAACGCTTGGTAGCCGGGCAATAGATTTTGAGATTTTTCGAAGATTGTTTCAAACTGCGTAAATTTTTGTTCGCACATCAAGTAAAAGTGACTAAAGCGAAAGGAATGAAATTTACTGACATGATATGCAATCACTCCCCTTAAGCTATTATCGTCGGATTAAAAAAAAAAAAAATAGATTTTGAGATTTTTTCTGAAAATCGTTTCAAACTGCGTAAATTTTTGTCGGCACATCACATACGACTTAAGTGAATAAAGCAAAATTTAGTGACACGATAGGTGGTCGTTCAATTTAAACTACGCCCCTAAGTTTCTTAAAATTTGGATTGGATTTTGAGATTTTGCCTAAACTGTTCAAGCTGCTTAAATCCCAGCTAGCAAATTTTTGCAATTCTTGTGCAAAAAATTTGCATATAAAGTGAATATTTTGAATACTTTGAAAAGTACACACTTTTTGTGCACAAATTTTGACAATGTAGAATATTCCCTTTTTAGTATGTATAAAAACTGTATATAATTTGCACAAAAAGTGTATGCTTTCAAAATATTAAAAAATATCCACTTTTTATGCACAAATTGTACACAATCTATACTTTTTTTGCAAAAAAAGTGAAGACATTTCTAGCTGGGTATATTCATCTCGGAAAAGCAAATGCCTTGCAACTTAGGATGTGAAGCCTATGACCTTTGGTCTAAAAGCGCATTCTACTAGCGCTATCTAAAAGCGCTATCTAAAAGCGCTATCCTAAAAGAGCTGTCTAAAAGCGCATTCAACTTGCGTCAACTATACATGCATTTTTTATAAGTGCTAGTACATGTCTTTCAAAGGACACCTCTTTTGCCTTAGCAACTTGAAGGCGCAAGCTATGGTTAAGCATTAAAAATGACAAAAAAATTGAAAATCTGTGTTTTGGGGACCTTCAGTGATCTTGCGTCGATAACCTGCCACAGATTTCTCATATCTTTCATGAAGTTCTATCCTCTAACATTATAGATATGAAATAAATATCATGGCAAGTTGTTCCCGCAAAGAGTTTTTGACCACAGCATTTTCTATGTTCGAGAAAAACGCCTACTGTTGCGTGCTGCACGGTCTTTTTTAGAGGCTAGCCTGGTCGCAGAAACCGTGCGACGCGGCGACGCCCGTCGCAGACTCTTGAGAAGTTCTGCAGACTATTTCAAGAGTTAAATCGAACGATATCGCTGACTGCACTCAGTGATTTAGTATCAAATCTTTCTCCATCCTTTTTGTGAATAATTATATTTTCGTTCACTGCAAGCCATTATGCTATCTTTTGTATCAACAGTTAAAATGATTGTTTCGCCAAAATTTTTCTTAATCTTTTGGGTGAGCTTTCATTTTTCAACCAAGTTTTGAAATTTTGTTGAATTAAAATGTAAAGCGTGTTTATAAAATTCATTAAAATGTTATTTGAAAAATGTAAATCGGCAGAAGGGATTTGTTGGCCAGTACTTCACAGAAAATTTTACCAAAAAAAGGGGGGGTGCAATTCTAACAATGGTTATCAAAAATATGTAACTGAACAAGAAAAAATATACACAACTTGAAATTGTAGGCAAAATGAATGCTCTAAACTGTGCAAATGCTGCATATTTGGCGTATAAGATGAATGTGATGATTTAATATGCATTTTATGGCTAATCTGACACGTAGCAGCAGTTTACCTTACAGACTATTTTTGTATTTTTAAATATGCGTTGCAGACTGGTACAGAAAATTCTGAAACTGGGCAGGCTCGTAGCCAATAGGGTGCCAGGTGGGGCTGAGCCCCACCTAGCAGCATCATTTGCCCCCCCCCCTAGAAGATTTCACATAAAAAAAAGTTTAATGCAGATGCTTTGAAAAAGTTTTGTATATATGTTAAGGTTATCAAAGTTTTATAGTTTTTCTTTGTGATACTCTATTATTGTCATTTTTGTTTTGTGTGTTCTCATCTTCCAAATATGATTTTTGACAACTTTAAATCCATTCTGTTTAAGCCAAGGAACTTTTATTTCTTGGAAGCCGTTAGGACTTTACAGAATTTATTTAATTATAAACTTATGCTATTTTTTAATGAAGAGAAATATAGATAAAAATGTTATCATTCAAAAAAATATATGATGCCACCACCACTTAAGTTAGGGTGCCCCCCCCCCTTGAAAAAAAGAGGGTGCCCCCCTGAATAGAAAATCTGGCTACGAGTCTGCTTTTTTAGTGGGCCATAAAAAATGAGCTACTCTACTTTGAGGCAAAATATTCTGGATTTGCTACGTTAATAAGATAAATAACAACTGGGAATTTTTGGGTAAAAATCTGAGATGGCATGAATCATAGTTGTGTTACTTTCTCAGATTCGTGCTCTTAATTTTTCTTGGAATTTTTTCACATATGCAGAACATAAATAAAGGTCTTTAAAAACGTTCATTATCTAACAAAGATTAATATACATATTTCATTTTATAAATTTACTAAACAAATCCTTTAAATGAAACATCGAAGAATTTTTAATATTTATTTTTCTTGTACTCTTGAGATAATTTAAATGAAAGATTTATTACCCTACACTCAAGTACATTATACTCTCTCTCTCCCTCTCTCTTTTTTTTTTAACTGTCATATTTTTTTGCATTACAGCTTCAAAAATGATCGAGTGAAAGCCAAATTTCCTATTTTTCTTTCCTAACTAACTATATTAACTTTTATGAAAAAATGCACAGTTCGAAAAAAATATAAGAAATTTATGTATATATAAATACACTAAGCAAAACCTTAGTGCCCTTTTTGCAGCGCACTGAGCGAACGGATGACCGTTAAAGTTCGAGTGAGTTCGTATGGAGTCGTTTGTGCGAATGTTAAAATGTTTGTGTAGTAAGGTAATGCAACGTAAAAAATTAGAGAAGTAATTTGGCTCGCAGTATTTCGCGCCAAGTCGGGCGATGGTTCCATTGTTGTGTCAGTTTTGAATTAACAACACGTAGTTTTTTGAATAATGATTACAGAGAATGCAAGTTATTTAATTAATGAAACACATTAATATTACATAATTAATGAAACACAATAATGAAAACATTAATACAAAAAATATTATAAGCATGTATTAAAACAATAAACGCGTTATTAATTTTGTGTTTAAATCAAAAAGTAGGATTTTTACAACTTTTTGAAAAAAAGAAGTCTAGGTAGAGAGCCCAAGGAGTTATTGAAATTTGATAATATTTTACACTCGTATTGTTCTTACAAGTAAGCAATTGTTGGTGTGTATTCCGACACAAAATTTCAACTTTCATTTTTTCACTCCATCCTTACTGCATATGGTTAATTATCGCCACCATGGGGAGAGTTGGGGTGTTAAAGTATAGGAATCAACCCATGAAAGACAAACACGGCACACTCATGGATAATGACGCACATTCGAAACTATTAGGTTGTAACGAAAGTTTCCCGCCACCGCAAACATCGTCAGAACACAGTTCGCATTGGCGTATTTGCTCCTATTTTGTCGAACTATTTTTGACATTTGAAAGAAAGAGGCTTACTTTATAACACTGTGTTGTGAAATCTCTGAAAAATAGAGTTATCATTAAGTACAAGGTGTCTCCAAATGGAACTATAGCTCTAGAGGATTAGAACCATCATTAACTTCCAGTTGTGTTGCAAAAAGTCAGCTCTAGAATATCAACAAATTATGAGTACAGCTTTAAGTACTATTGTTGTAATATGTGACACTGTGCAGGTTTAGTACCGAAAGTTCAAATACAGTTATCTAAGAAGTTAGTTTTTCAGGCAGATATGGCGGAAAACTTTCGTTACAACCTGATATATTTAAAACGGTGGCGTATAGTTGGAATATACTAGACAAAGATTGTGAAATGTAGTTTTAGAAGGCGATTTTAAGATAGACTTCGATTCCAAAAAAGGGTTTAATGAAACAAGGAAGAAGAATACGACACACCCATGAATAATGGTACACTTTCCAACTTAAGGAATAAAAATAGGGACGACGCATAAATTATGATACGCTTTTAATATATAGCACTATAGTGCGTATTTAAAATCTGAAAGTATTTCAGATTTTCTTCCTTTTTTTTTAATAGCAGCCGTCTATTAACTGTCATGATGAATTCAACAAACAAATTCAAGCTGTACATAAAATAATGTATAAGAGTTTACTACTTTTTTCCAACCATTGGTTATAAATGCCACACAATCACCCAGCAGATTGGCAACAGTTTTGGAATATTGTTTGAAAAATTTGAAAGGATATATAAAAATCTGCAATTAAAGAAAGAGTACCAGGTTACTGAGCCATGCTCAGAATCTAAAGGCTCCTTAAGTGTATGAGTACGTAAATGTCTTTTCACGTATCAATAATCTTCATGGTTGCCAAAGATTTACATCGCTGTCGGATCACTCATTCATTATCAGGTAAGCTTTGGTCGGCATTCAATGTTACAATGGCATATACTTTGTTTTGAAGAGGGATGCTAAATATTAGATGGTCGGTGCCATCAGAGTTGAGCAAAAAGTAGTTCAATGTAAAGTGCCTCCTTTCCTTTTGTAGCAGATTAGCGAGGGTATCAGCAATAGTGATAATCTTGGTGAAAGATCTAATTAAGTGAAAGATCTTGGGCGATGCATTCACTAACAGCGTCTTCATTACTTCAGAAATATATCTGTCCATATTGAGGACGTTCAAATTCAGCATCAAGAATTTGAATTGTTTGAACTGAGAAATGAGTTTATAAAAAAATTCACCAAGTCTGTTATACACTGTTCGCAACGTAGCTGTACACACCAAAATCGTTGATAGTTTAACTCGTCATATACTGTGAACAAAGCCATTGTAAAGTATGCTTTCAAATTTCGAATTCTTTTATGAAATTCTTTGAAATGTGGGTGACATCGAAGAAACAATCACACAAATTCATAAGGAAATTCGGAATGTCCTACATCAATCTTACAGTCCCCAAAATGGTTTCGGTTAATTTGATTTTTTACTCTTCAAAAAAATGCAAAGCTCCACGGTGAATGCAATCCATGTTAAAAAGTTTTAAACTATGATAGTAAGTATCCACATTTGTGGCAGCTTTGTAAATACTTAGACTGCTTACCCGAAGCATTTGTCGACGTCTAGCTGTTCTATGTCGTTCTACTTCCAAATACTAATCATCTGTTTCATCTGCTTGTGTTTGAACTGCACGTTTACACATTTGGGCCAAGTGCTGCTGCCGGTGATCATATATATTTCCACAGCTCGTTTTTGAGCTACACTTTCATGCATTTACGTCTTTGTAATACATCTGTGATGATAATTCTTTACGATTGAAATTGTAAATTTCTCTATAGTGCTTCAATTCAAACATAAAATACTTATTTATTTTTAATTGAAAGAAAATACATCTTACATAAACAAATTCTACAAACGTAAATTCAATCTTTTTACATAAATATAGATGCTATAAAAGTATAATCTTACATATCTATGCTTTAAACATAATTTTCTTTTATAAACTCACGCTTAAGAAAAGAAAAAGTGTAAAGCAATTTAAATTATTAGTACAAAAGCACACTTGAAAATTATCTAATCAAAAACAGAATAGATCAAAAATAGTCTTTTATAATAACTTTAACATCTACTTAAACGTTCACAATAATAAAGCAAACGGATGGACTGAAAAAAATGGACTTCTAACCTTGAATAAATCAAAAATACATCGTAACTGACTGTATAGTTACCCCGATCCCTGACTCTGTCACAATTCCAACAGATCCAAACACAAATCCAAACAGATTAAAATGGTATTGTCTAATAAGGTAAAATTTACGCCGTTTATTGGTGCGATCAGCCTGAAAATTTTCATAATTATGTAAAAAAAAAAGAAAGACAAGAAAAAAATCGGAATATCCACCTGTTCCCTGACTTCTACTGATTACTACCCAGTTTAACATTTTTTTTCAAAAATAAAATGGTTTTCTAATTATTAAGCATGGATACAGGAGAGGATGGTGATACCAAACGAAATGTTTCGAATACGAAGTGTTTCTGCAGATTATACAATTCCGATTTCGATCTATAATAAAAATTGAATATGAAGTTATTTGATTTTAAGTGGGTAAATATTAAATATTCTGAGTGTAGACCAAGGGCGGATTAAAGGGGGGGGGCAGAGGGGGCGACCGCCCCCCCCCGAGAAATAAGAAATTAATGTAAAAGATCCTATTTCACTTCCGTAAAATTGATGTATATGTCAATCTTCTAACTAACCGCCCTCACCGACAAACCAACCACCTCCCCCCTCGACAAACTTTCAGTAATCCACCACTGTTGTAGACATTCTATCGCCCGTTGTAATTGTCTCCACAAAGGTCTTTATCCTTTAGTTTAACGATAGTACACAACACAAAACAACACAGTCTAATCCACGTCTAAATAAGAATTGAAAATTTATTAGAAAACATCTTAGTAACCAGATTTCAGCCTCACAATTTACTGCTTCCACATATGGGCAACCTTCCGCCATGGCTTTTGGACCATCCCGCAGAACAAGTCAAAACCATGTATAGAACCTATATAGAACATTTAAACTTCCATATAAATCCTAATTATACGGCCCGCGATTTTGTTAACATCCTGAACTCACGCCCATGAGTTTGCTAACATCGTAAAGTTCTGCCCGACACTTTTCAAATGTTGTCCATACGATGATAAAATAAATGAGTTGAAACCATCAACTGAGTGAATGAAAACTAAATTGATGGCTCATCACCTGGAAAATTAATTTCAGTTTTGGTTGCGAGCCCAGTTTAGGAATCGATCGTATCATTATAATTTTTTCATGGAGTTTCAAAGATCGTTTCATCATAAACGGTTGTCCCAAACAAAAAATCCCCAGGGTAACTACATTTAAATATTTATCGTCAAAAATTTCGGAATTTTCATGTTACGTCACAGGATCTTTTTTATTTCTGTGCATCACTGAAAAGGCTGTCATTTTCATTTAAATTATTCGGCTAAGCTGAAACTTTTATGCACTTTTGAAATTCGCATCATATGGATCAATAAAATACATGGAAAGTATTTATAGTTTTAATATTTACGATAAAACACATTTAGCATTACGTTAGTTGCAAAAAGAAGAAATAAAAATTCAGGCAGTTTTTGACGTAAGATTTACGAATAGTTTGTATTAATAACTATGAATCAAGAATAATTAAGTTATTTAAGTATATTCCATCAAGGTGCTTGCGGGGAATGGCAACGGGGACTGTTTTCTCTTTTTCTTTCGCTGGTTGCCAGGACGACAGTTTGAAATAAAAATAACTTTTTTATTCTAAAAAAACTTATGTAGCTGAAAGGTGTAATATATCATAGTTATTAAAATATTTATTTGTCTGTGTACTGGATATCAAGTTCCATTTATTCTGTTTCTTTGCGAAATTAATTTTTACTGTTATATACTCATTACGTCTATTTTTTAATCCACCCCAAACTTATTTCAACGTCCTTTTTACGAAGATTGCATCAACTGTGTTTCTCAAAGGATCGATAGATGGCGCTACCGTGCGAAAATTAAAAATTTTATATTTTGAGCGTTTTAGAGATTTCTTTCAGTCATGTGACCTAGCTAAATCGTTTCAGGGTCCCAACCCCCCCCCCCTCCCCTAAGTACGAAATCTAAAAAGAATCCTTAGAGCCGTTTTCGAGATCGCTCGGACATACACATAAACATTCAGCGTTTAATATAGGAGCGGATAAAATTAAGAAAAATTAAATTGAGGTTTTATTTTTGGGGCCCAAAAATCAGGGCGTGCTTTTGTTTTTACATGCCTTTTTTTTAAATTTATTCTTATTGCTGTTCTTCCAGTGCTCATTTATACAAGATTCCTAATATGCCGCCGCTTCCTCATCCTTCACCACTCGACACGTTCAACCAGACTCTGATACCTAACGACGGTCGTATGAGCAGCCAAAACCAGAGGGGCCTCGCCCGAATACACCACATCCTAGAGTCCCTGTATGCGGTGGGTCGGTCGACGGAGAGGGACAGCGAGGCACGCGTCCGCTGTCTGGAGGCGTACTGGAATACGTTTCCGGACCCCCTGGTGTCGGAGGAAGAAGTACGAGAGTTTCTGCTCCTGTTGATAGACGACGACAGAAGGACGGACGCGGTCGACCAGATAGTCGATATATTTGTCCGCCTGTTCGGCCGACGAGCGTACGAGCCGAGGCGCCTGTCGCACCTGTGCCGTTGCACGGTGAGGCGCACCATCGTGCTGAATGCTGCCGTCACCTTGCCTGCAGCAGTCGAGCTTCTGCACCTTCCCAGCGCCATCAAAAGTTTCATCTTGTGCAATCCAGAGAGGTTGTCTCAGCAATGAATTGAGTGTAGCTGGAAAAATTAATAAATGGTTTTTTTTTCCTTTGAGAGCGTTTGGTTTCCTTTTTTTTTACTGGTGTATTGCTTGCACTTGACTCTTGGTTTCAATGGCGCGTACCTAGGTGGAACAGCGCCCATGGCATGTTGCAAAACTGTGCTCATTCACTTAGTGAGAACGATGCATGCTACTTCGTTGGTACGGTCACTCTTTGAAATTTCTATTGAGTGAATCTTTATGCTGTTTCTGCCTCCAGAATTCATTCAAGTCATGAAATAAAGTCAAATCTCGTTACTACATCACTTTCGGGGACACTTAAAAATGACTTACTAATCCGTGTAAATCCTTTGGCAAAGTTATATTAAATGCAAAACGAAATTTGAAATGTTTTTATAAAAAAAAGTGACTATAATTTACTTACATGATCATTTATATGAATCAACTGAATAAGAATTTAAATTAATAAAATACAGGACTACTTAAGGAAGTAAAGACGGTACATAGTATTTATAATTTAAGTGTACAATTTGTCATGTTTGATCTGCCGTCGTATGTAGACCCTGATTATGACAGCTTGAGGCCCCGGTACTTCACACGTTTCGTAGGCCCAAAATGACCAATCATATTATTTTTACTTAAACAATGTGTTTACGTGCCACACACATGATTGGTTATTTAAAAATATCTAGTTTTCACTACATAACGTTTATGCAAGTATTTTTTTGATATTTTTAATGACCATGCCAGACCTCTTTGAATTTCTATGATATTGTAACTGTAATGTGTGCACATTTTTCTTCGAGCATAAGTCATAATGTTTCAAATATTATGCTGTATTTTTCAAAGACCTAATATATTATGTTAGTGGTACTAAGCAGCAGTGGCGTAGCGAGGGTTATTGGCGCCCGGGGCGGAGCTTCTGTTTTCCGCCCCTTACATTCTAAGATTAAGGCGTTAGAAGGTGACTAACTTTTCTTTAAGATTTGGTACAGAATGGGGGGAAAGGTGTTATTACTTTTTTTAAAATACTATCTGCAGTAGCATACAGTTCTCTCTCGGCTATACGATGAATGTAAGAAGATTAAAACATCTGCAGTTTATGAATAAGAATGCTAGATTGGAACATTTCATCTTGTTGATATTTTGTTAAAGCAAACCACTCTAGAGCTATCTGTTAAGGGAGGAATGCCTTGAGCAGACGACTTTATAAGGCATTCTAGAGCGTATTCATATCTAGAGAAAACCGCCCAAAACTGCTGACCGTTAAATCGACAGCTGCGCGATAGTTCAGAAATCCACGAACCTTTACACTTTAGTCATCTACCAATAATGAACAAAAAAGTTGAAGCATTGTTGAACATGCTTTGAAGATGTTCGAATTGAGATGCAAAGCATCGAGAAGTCTTGTTTTAGAATAACTGCAAATAAGTAGCTTCACTTAATTTAACTTTACAGAAAAAAAAAATCTATTTCCAGACTTGCACTATAAAAAAGAGTTAAGTTGCTATGTAAAAAAAAAAAAGAAAATAACTCATTTTTCTGAGGTATCAGCGATCAGTTTTGTGGATTCCAAGCATATTGTGAAATATCCTAATATTATAAATGTGAAAGTGAGTTTGTTTGTTTGTTTATGACGCTTTCACGCCTAAACCGCTGAATCGAGTAGGATGCATTTTGGTTTAGATATAGATGGGACCCTGGAGAAGGTTATAGGCTACTTAGAATTTTCGATTTTTAATTACTTTTTTAATTATTAATTAAAAATCGTTTTTACGTTGCCATGCTTGGCGAGTTTAGCCCGTATCAAATGATTCATGTTTTGAAATAACAAGAATACTATTACTTCAATAAAGAAGCGCGTCCATCTGAAAAACAATAAATATCACGGAAATTATGCCAAATCTATCTATATCCTTATAAATAAAAGTGAAATTCTGTTTGTTTGTGGATTTGATTAGTATACAAATCCACAAAAATGGACCTATCAGCCTGAAATTTTGCAGAGATATGTAAAATCATATAGAATAAATGATAGTCCACTTTAAAACTTTAAAAGTCCACCCGTTCCCGTAATTTAAGAGATTTTTTATGTTCTCCACGCAGAAAGCTTTCCGTAGTTGTAACCCCTGTAGTGAAAAAAGTGTGCAATAAACATCGTGGTTGCCATGCGTGGCGATTTTGCCGAATAAAATGTTTCAAATTCTTAAAGGAAAAATAAAAGAATAATAATGATTTTTTTTTGTTGTTGTTGTTAGGTTATATTTGTAAGGTTATTTTTTATTAATTATAATATCACGTGCATGGAAATCAGAGCAGGAATGAAATGTTTTATACGCAAAACAATAAGAATTGAAGATTTCCGAGGCTAATATGTAAAATTTTTTAGTTTGGCGAAAAATAAAATTGGCTGATATGCCTATTTTCAGAAAGTGAATTCTTGCGGTTTGCACATTTTTCGGCTTGGCGCAATTTACTGAGGGCTTAAGGAAATAGATTTTTCAAAACAAGTGCATAGGTTTTATTAGAATACAGCGTTAAATTTTAATAATCCGTGCAGAAATAATGCAGTTATTAAGCGATTTAAGGCGATCTATCTTCAGAATTCTCGCCAAGTGAGTACATTGATTTAAATTGGGGGGAATTCCGCCAAATTTCAGAAAATTGAAATCTTCGCATTTAGTACATCGGAGTAACGACGAATAAAAAACGTTATAGTTGATAATTTTAAAAATGCGGCTGTATTAAGGTATTCCACTTTTCAAATAAATGCCTGCTTTACTTTTTGGCGGACGAACCATTTCCTATTTTGAATGCTGCTAAGTCAATGCTTCGAATGATTCCCTGAAAAAACTTTTGCAAAATGCCGTATGTTGGCATTTTGGCGAGGCTTAGATTTGTAACTGGATTTTAATTGAGACTGGTATATATAATAACACTGGTTATAGATAAAAACGAATGTTGGTATGTGTGTATGAGGTTAAAAAACTCCAGCACCGTTTGACCAATCACCATGAAATTTGGTTCACCTGTCTTTTATCATGGAGAAGGTTTTTATGCGATCCGTTTTCCTCTAACTTGCCATTAGGTGGCGCAGCAGAGCGTCGAATTCTATTCCGTTTAGCCGTTTTCTATGCGGATATTAGAACACGGAGAATATTTTTCACTATCCATTTTGCTTTAACTTGCCGCTAAATGGCGCTGCAACGCATTCTTCTATACCGTTCGATCAATCGGCATAAAATTTTTTATACTTACACATTTGAGCACGAAGAATATATTCGAACTGTGTTCCTTTTGATGTTACTCACCACTAGATGGCACTGAAATGCATTATTATTTTAACTCGCCTCTAGATGTCGCTGCAGCAGGCCAAATTCTTGACCATTCAAACGGTCGCTATGAAAATCAGTATGCATAGCTATTTGAACAATCAGAATATTTTGGCGTTATCCATTTTGCTATAACTCGCCACTTGACGGCGCTGTAGCAAATCACTACTTTAGTTAACTACTAGATGGTGCTGCAGTGTATCACTTCTTGACTGTGCAACTATCCGTTTTGCTAAAACTCGCCACTAGATTGCGCTACGGCGCATCGCCTTCTGCACCGTACAAACGATTGCCTTGAAATTCGGTATGCATGATTATTGAAAACAATATAACGCGATATCCATTTTCCTATATCTCTTTATTACAATAAATAGGAATCACAACAAATCGTAATATCAAAAAGTCCATTCATTCTCGTGCGAAGAACGGGTACTTCAGCTAGTATACCATAAATATTTACAAGGCAGTCTAAACACTGTTGTCTTAACAACGAACGTTGTCAATATTGACGGATATCAATTTCTTTAAATAATGGATTTTAATAAATTCACTTAAATGTAACTATTTAATTGATTCTTGTGACACTAAATTTCTTAAATATATGCGATTTTTGATTAAAAAAAGAATTTAAATTTTCGCATATTTTTGTATTTGTTAAATGGTTGTAATTATTTATATACAAAGATTTTTTTGTAGAATGTCATATAAAACATCTGTTTGTTGGAAAATAATATCAAAAATTAAGGATAAAAGTGTGAATCCAAAATCATTAAAATAATTCAAAAATCCATTTGCATGTCGAAAGGAAGTTTCATCCATATTTGGATCAGATAAAATGTTTTCGAAAATTTCTTTTAAGCCTTTCCATTCATCTGTTACCACTCTTAATATTTTTTATTAGAATGCCATCGAGTGTCAGTTCTAGTTGGTATTTTACGTGTAATTGTTGAATTTAGTAAGTATGTCCTCATCGCAGAATGATCGAAAAATGAAGGAATTCCACTTAAGTTTGCAAAAAAAAAAATTCGACAGTTGAGATATTGAAAAATCACTCAAAATACTGGTGTTAAACGATAAAGTAATTAAAAAACTTTGTAAAAAACACACATAAGAAGTAATAGGTAAGAGGATACGCACGTTTCGTTCAAAAATTGTTTTGAACTTCATCAGTCCAAGCCCTTCGTCGTAAAGAACACAGGGAACTGAAAAGAGATAAACAAGCAAGAAGTTGCCACAAGGGGCAACTTCTTGCCCGCTTCTATGGCCGCAGCAGTAAACCAATAATGTGTTCTTAACAACTCCTTAAATTTTAAAGAATTTTTTAAATGTTCGATTGAGCCTTCATGTGTTTTACATGTTCTTGTGATGATGGTTAACCCATCATATCCAGTACCATTCCAAACGCTCTTTTTTATCCCAACGATTAAATACGGCCAACAAAACATTTTTTGTAAATAAAAACTGCCTCATAGCCACGAGAATAATGAATACCATGATGACTGGAAGCTACGACCATGCTGAGACGAACCTGCTGTTTTCTTATGAATGGACAATTTTGGTGTCGGTCTATCTTCTTTTTGTAGTTGTCGTTTATCATCTTCTTTCCATATGTTAAATGGAGTTTGAAGCAAGACACAAACTGGATCATAATGGGGCTGTATGTTTCAAAACGGTTAAATCATAAATTTCAATAATACAGTAACAAATAAATGTAAGAACTTTCAACCTTCCCTGACAAAAAAAAATTCCTTCCGTTAGAAAGGACAAGAACATATATTCTGTGTGTCGTACCCCCTCCCTCACTTTTCGTCCGAGCCAATGAGTTTGTCGAATTCACGAGTGCAGCCGGTGCTAGGAAATCTTTCATGAGCTGAGTCTTTGCAGCGTTTGCCCTATACAGCCTATGCCGGAGAGATTGCTTACGTAGTCGTTGTCATGACATGGGTGCTGCCAATTTCATTTTCAGACCTAATGGCTGTACCAAAGATTTTCCCAATTGAATTGCGAGAAGAGCGTTTTTTCTGAATGAGTGATCCGGCCACATTACGGTTTTTTTTTTAATTTACCGTAGGAATTCCATAATTCTAATCTGAATTTAGAAAAATTAGTAGAATAAATTATTTTAAAGTATGTGCTGATAATTTCAAGTGCAGCCCGGCAGTACTTGCTGTATCCAACGGGCCGCCCCTGTCAGATTATGAAAAACACTTTCGTGAACTTGCTTGCATTCTCTAAAGCAAGAAAAACGAGTAGTTCTGAAAATCTCCCTCATATTTATGAGGTCCCTAAAGATAAGCTTACTGTCAAATCATACACAAACCCCATAGATTGGCAACAAAAATATTTTCAAACTCCTATCCTTAGATAAGTCAAGAAATAAGATTTGCTTTCGAGGGAGGAAACCGAAGGAAGTACAAAAATACATTTTCTAAGTCTGCTTTGTCACACCCAGGCTCTAGTCTAGAACGTTGAGTAAAGACACTAACAGAGGTTTCTATGCAGGCATGGTGATAAGAAGTGCAGAGAAGGTCTCTCAAAATTAAAAATTGAGTCAAGAAAACTAATGCCCAAATTCCACATCAAACGTGATTTTAAGATGTTTTTTGATTAATTTTATGTACGTTTTATGTGGCTCATATTTTTAATAAATTAGTATAGTTAATATATTATAGTTAGTATGTATAGTTAATAATTAGCTCTAAGAAAACAGTACTTCATATGTTTTCTTTGATAAAAACTACGGAACAGCTAGGATAGCTTTCCATCAATGGCGACTTTTTATTATTTGGCGATTTACACATGCTCACAACCTATAATTACTGCTCATGTAAGGTTCCCGGAAAACCGTTATCCATATTTTCATACACATAATCCTTTGCAGATTGGCGCATTTAGCACCACGAATTATACCATCTCGCCGCGCTGGAAACTATCCAACGTGTGCTATAACTGCTATAATGGCATAGTTAACGCCACCAAATATTTCTACTGGTAGCAAATACTCCAGCTAGACTGAACTGGCTTTAAAATATTCTGCAATTTAATTATTTTTCATTTTCAAGATATTGGGTTCTAACATATTTAAACTCGCTGTTCAGATTCACCCGGCTTTGAAAGATACCATTTTGCCAGATCGTACCTAATGATAAGATGGCGCTTTTAAAATCTGTTACAATTAGTTATTCTGTGTTTCGGAAAAACGAATAATCTCCAATTCTAAACTCCTGTTGTCTAAGCGAACTTACTATTTGAAAATTGTCAACTTTGTGTAACAAATTTTGAGTTACTTACTTCATATACTTTTTTCATTTGGCGTAAAATGGGTATAATTCTACTTCATGTTTGACAATTTCACGGGATTCTACATACTTGGAATTGCTTTGTTGCATGATGACTATTAGGAATGAAGGATTTTATGCCAAATATGGCAACCATTATATTTTATTTTTTCAGTTTTTTATTAATATCTTCCAAAATAATTCGATTTTCAAAATTTAAGTCACCTTGTCAGGTTCCTCAGAATTTTCCACATCCGTGAACATGTGTCTCCAAATTCAAATCTCCACGGTTTAGGAGAAGATAGCCCAACAAGCTCTTGACAGCGGCCGCTACTTTTTTTTAAATACAGAGAAAAAAATATCTTAATAGTACTAAGTAGCTTTTAGCGAAAAATTAGTTCAGTAGTAATTGTTTTCATGCTACTCGTAAGAAGGATTTTTTGAAAGTTTTTGGTCCCCCCCCCTTCCCCTTTTCACCTTTCCTCAAGATTTTGCAACAAAAGAATCTAAACAGGCCAATTCATTTTTTTAACTAGTCATTTTGACAAAGATAACTTTTTATTCCTGGGATTTAAAGCTGGGAGAAATTTGACTGGTGGTGGTGTATTTTTGCTGCTGATTCAGGAATTCCTAGAACGTTGTGAAAAATCAGGTTAAATCAACAATCAAACCATTTTGTTAATGCGCATTCCATTCAAATTCCACTCTGAAGAAATGCAATAGCTACTAAAGTTGCTCAAATAATGTACTTTTCATATTATACTGAATGTTCTTAAAGTTTGTACAGCTCCGATTCAAAAAATTAGAATAATGTAAAAAATAATGGGTTTTTCCCAGACAGCACATAAGCTTAAATCAAGCTTGACATTTCTTTGAACTTGACGTATTAATACAAGCTTGACAGTTCAATTCATTTTAATCTTGCAGCAAGCTTGGAGATTACAAAGAAATGAGTCAGCAAATATTTTCCCGCCGAATTTAAGTCATTTGAAATGTCAAGCTTGAATACAACTTGAAAAATATTAGTTCTCCATTACACCACATAAGAAATAATTTATCATCAATCATAAATGTGTTTGACTATAGAATTAAAAAGAGATTCTATATTTCCAAATATTGAAATTCTTTAAAATAAAATACAAATATACTACAAAATTGATTTCATAAGACAATTCTAAAATCCAGATTTGTTTTGGTGTGTATGAAAAAATAGATTTTGGACATTTTTAGATGGCTTAGTAAGTTTGAATCAAGCTTGCTATGTCAAGCTTAATGCAAGTTGGGCAAGTGTAAACTTGAACACTAGATTTTGACTTGCATTAAGCTTGCACGCTTGAAACATAAAGCTTAATGCAAGTTTATTGACTGGATAAATCAAGCTTACTGCAAGTTTGATGCAAATTTTCTGTGCTGTCTGAGTTATTGTTGCTAGAGTGTTAATTTGAAAACTCTGTTAAAAAAAAAATATTTAAAGTGTCTAAATCAGCGGTTCTTAACCTTTTAACATCGCGAACCCCCCAACAAAGGCAAACTTACGGTGGCGCCCCCCTCACATTTTTCAGCATCACATTCAGTTTTTTAATCTTTAACAATGAACATTTAATGGAATTTTCTACAAAATAATGTTATCGGGTAAGTTTGAATGAACATTTTAAGCGAAAATGGCTATATTTTTGAGTAAAAATGAGAATAAATAAGATGATTTTTTTTTTTAAATGTGCTTCACTACTTGCTCTTTGGTATTTCTCGCGCTCCCCTTGCAAACGCTCATCGCCCCCTTGGGGGTCGCGCCCCACATGTTGAGAAACGCTGGTCTAAATATCGTCAGTACAGTTGTAAATATAACATAAGTGTTTATTTATGTTATGTTTACAACTGTACCTTCATCTCAGGATTAATGTGGTGACAATTTCGTGTTTCAGCAAGGTTGAGCCTGAACCTTGACCTTCCAAATCGACAACTAAATGGCTCCAAGAGAAGTAAATAAATGTACTCTCTTGGCCTTCAAACTCACCCGATCTAAACCTCATCGAGAATTTGTGGAGAATTATGAGAAAACGACTTCAAGAAGTTGCACCAAGAGATAAAAAATAACTTATTTCTAGTTTGAAGAACATATGGGCAAATATGCATAAACATATTTGTGAACCTTTAGTCTGTAATAAGCCAAACTGTTTAAGAGCTGTCATTAAAGCTGAGGGCGATGCAATAAAGTACTGATAAGGATGTAAAAATCCTGCGAGTTTAAATTCAAGTTATACTATCATATATATTAATACGCTGAGGTTAAGATGTTTGCCTCCCTTTTTAGAAAAAACCTCACAATTACTCCACATAAATTCTATATCATTTTATTGAGAATTGGTCGATCTGCCGGCATCAACAACTAAAAAATTTGTTATTGCTTTTATTTTTGTAAATGAATGGAAGGAATGCAGAAGTGGTGCCCATGGCAAATGACGGTGATAACGGCCCTTATCTAGCAACCGTCATCGTTTTTCTTCGTAATGAAGAGAAACGTCATAGCTGTTGAGTATTGCGATTTGCGAAAAAAACTTGCGTGAAGAGGTGATATTCTAGGAGTTACGAAATAGTGGTTTTTTGTACAATTAGCATTAGTTTACCAGTGAAATTCGCAGTTAGTGCAAGGACAACGTGCATATGAAATATGACGACATGGCGGGATTCTTGTGGTACGCTTTGCAAGTGAAATCGCTCGTGAATGTAGAATGTGCTCACTAGATGGCTGCAACAGTTTTGTTAATGAGTTTACTCATTTACAAACTTATGAATGTTAATGAGTTTACTCATAAAAACAAATGATCATGAATGTTAATGAGTTTACTTGCAAATTTTATTAAATTTAATAAAAATTAGATGAATTCATTTCCATTTAATTGTATCTCTCTTTAGAAATTAAATTTTCAAAAAGTGATTAACGACTTGCATTTCATTTCTCCCAACTGTAAAACAATGCTGCAGAATTTTTCTGGAGTTCTTTTATCCCCCACCTTGTTTTGCTAAGTCATTAGCAATTATCAAAACTTCATTACGTGCAGATTGTTTCTGCGTGTGGAGTAATATTGATGTATGTATGATTTAACGATGCAGGATTTAAGACGATGCAATCGATCGATTTAAGATTAAATTTTGTTGATTTGTTAGACATACCAACGAAGTCGTATGCATCGTTCTCACTAAGTGAATGAGCACAGTTTTGCTAACTGCCATGGGCGCTGTTCCACCGAGGTACGCGCCACTGAAACCAAGACTCAAGTGTAAGCAATACATCAGTAAAAAAAAAGGAAAACAAACGCTGTAAAAGAAAAAAAAAACATTTATTAATTTTTCCAGCTACACTCAATTCATTGCTGAGACAACCTCTCTGGATTGCACAAGATGAAACTTTTGATGGCACTGGGAAGTGTGCAGGAGCTCGACTGCTGCAGGCAAGGTGACGACAGCATTCAGCACGATTGTGCTCCTTACCGTGCAACGGCACAGGTGCGAAAGGCGCCTCGGCTCGTACGCTCGGCGGCCGAACAGGCGGACAAATGTATCGACTATCTGGTCGACCACGTCCGTCCTTCTGTCGTCGTCTATCAACAGGAGCAGAAACTCTCGTACTTCTTCCTCCGACACCAGGGGGTCCAGAACCGTATTCCAGTACGCCTCCAGACAGCGGACGCGTGCCTCCCTCCCTCTCGGGCGACCAACCCACCGCATACAGGGACGCCAGGATGTGGCGTATGCGGACTAGGCCCCTCTGGTATTGGCTGCTCATACGACCGTCGTTCTGGATCAGAGTCCTGTACATCGTGCAGAGTCGTGAAACATCAGGAAGCGGTGGCATATTAGGAATCTTGTATAAATGAACACTAGAAGAACAACAATAAAAATAAATTTAAAAAAAGGCATGCAAAAACAAAAACACGCCCTGATTTTTGGGCCCCAAAAATTAAATCTTTAATTTTTCTTAATTCTATCTTTTTTAATTGCAGTTTTTTATATATCCTTACAAATTTTTTAAACAATATTTCAAAACTGTTGCCAATCTGCTCGATGATTGGGTGGCATTTATAACCAATGGTTGAAAAAGTAGTAAATTCTTAGACATTATTTTATGTACAGCTTGAATTTGTTTGTTGAATTCATCATGACAGTTAATAGGCGGCTGCCATTTTTGAAAAAAAAAAAAAAAAAAAAAGGAAAAAAAAAAAAAAATCTGAATCACTTTCAGATTTTAAATACGTACTAAAGTACTATATGTTAAAAGCGTATCATAATTCATGCGTCGTCCCTATTTTTATTCCTTAAGTTGGAAAGTGTATCATTATTCACGAGTGTGCCGTATTCTTCTTAATTGTTTCATTAAACCCATTTTTTGAATCGAAGTCTATCTTAAAATCGCATTCTAAAACTACATTTTACAATCTTTGTCCAGTATATTCCAACTATACGCCACCGTTTTAAATATTGTTTGGAATGTGCGTCATAATCCATGAGTGTGCCGTGTTTGTCTTTCTTGGGTTGATTCCTAATTTAACGCCCCGACTCTCCCCATGGTGGCGATCATTAAACATATGCATTTAACATAACGATATTTTGTATTTATGTGGCATCCGTAATTTAGAATTAAAATGGCGATTTGGAACATCATGTAACTACAGCATTCCGTTACATTTTTATATATTTTGGGTTGCCAATTAATGTAGTTTTAATAATTAAGTTTCTTCAAATTCCTTATCTGGTGCGTTTATCGCTAATTTGTTCACTTTAGTTTTCATCTAGTGCTTTTGGGTGGGAGCGTTGAAACTTGTGCATAACTCATAGAGGCCCCAGACTGCTCGCCACAGTGCGGAGATTTTTTTCGGTTGGCGAGAGTGGAGGGGTTAAAATAGGAATCATGTCTTTCTTGTACCATAAAACACATCTTTGGAATCGAAATCTATCGTAAAATCGCCTACTGAAACTGTTTTAAAATCTTCACCAGGCATATTCTAACTGTTCTTCACCATTTTAAATACTGTTTGGAATTTCCATCACAATCCATGAGTGTACCGTGTTTTCCTTTCTTGTTCCATAAAATACTTCTTCGGAATAGAAATCTGTATTAAAATCGCCTACCAAAACAGTTTAACAATTTTCACCAGGCAGAGTCAAACTATACTTCACCTTTATAATTACCATTTGGAAAGTGTATCATAATGTATGAGTGTACCGGATTTGTCTTCTATAAACACTTCTTCGTATTAAAAATCTATACTAAAATCGCCTACTAAAACTGTTTTACAATATTTGCCAGGTGTTTCCTAACTACTCTAAATAATTTATAATAAATTGTGGCGTTTTGGCACCCAATGTAGCGATCCATTATCAAAAATTGCAAACCTTGTGCGACTTTCAACATTTTATTAACGCCCTATCCCCCTACACGTTATCTGGCAAACACATTAAAAAACCTTCCTTGAGCCAATTGGAATACTCAGCATGAATGCTGACTACTTTTACAGTTGTTTGGTTGAGAACCACGTGCTGAGTTCAGAGACACTGACTTCACGAAATTTTCGTGGGTGCACAAGGGTCTCTAGGTAATTTTTTAAAGGGCAAAAAGGTGCTTTCCTTTTATTTATTTATTTTTATCATATGAAAGTGATACTTCAAAGGAGGGTGGGGGCATTTATCACCTATATTCACTATTCTTTAAATATTTCCTTGTTCAGCTTTTGCACTTTAAATCCCAGGAAAAGTCAAATACCAGGGATGAGGGTGCACGAAGTGTGTGAGTTTGAATTCAACCATTAAAAAATATTTGATGCATTTTGAATAAGATACTTGATTAAATATATCCTATAAATATAACTGTTGGAATAAAATTGTAAATATGAATAATAACAAGGAGCAGCGTATTTGACAATTTGAAAAAAAGAAGAGAAATTCAATTATACTAAATATATGCAGACAGTAAAATCTGAATTACAACGAATCTCTGTAGACCGAAAATCAAATTTGTAATTCTGAAAAATTCGTTAAAGGGAAATTTTATTATAAAAAAACTGGTATTAAGGATTTTTTTTAAATAGAAATGTTTTGTTCATCAATCCGAAATATTCATAAAAGTTTAAATTTACCGTAAAAAATATGTTTTTAAACCTATTTCTTATAACTACTAGTTTTGTAACTATTTGCATGTAATTTTTATTTTAGTGATCATTAAATCAATCATAAGATGCATATAATCCCCTCTCCCCTTCAATAACAAACCATAATAAACTATCACAGTTTAAAAAAAAAATAAACATAAAATAAGCTATGGGATATAATAGTAAACTTAAAATAAGCTATGAGGTATATTAATCAATGTAACACATTTAAAATATTGCCAAAGCTGTCACTTGCACAAAATAATTTAAGGACTACCATAAAGCATATCCTTCATTATTAAAGTTAGTGAAAAAAATGCGGTATGACTGATAAAGTAGTTTATGCCAAATAATCAAACGCTTAATAATAATATAAAACTACTACAAAATACTCATAATGAAGTGAAATTAAAATTTAAAACTTTGTATTAAAAAAAGGAACAATAATAGAAATCTAATTGGTATTAATCATAAATGTTGTTAAGAACAGTTATTCCATTCTAAGTTGAAAATACCCAGTTTTTGGATATTTACCCAGGCCTTGTGTAAATACCCCAAAAATATTTACCTACCCAGTGGGTATTTACCCACCCCACATCACTGCTCATGTATGAATAAATATTTAGATCGGGGACATTCAGTGAAGGAAAGTAGGTTCTTCTTCAAAAAAGAAGAAGAAGACATTTCAAGCAATTTCTAAAAATCCAAGTTCAAGGCAAATCAAATCTCGTATCTAAATTTCAGACTATTATTTTGATGATATATCAAAGTAACATAAAAAGACTGATTTTGGAGTTTAATCTTATTTTTATTTGAGAAACTTTTATGAGAAATACAATAAAAATTACGTAATATGCATCAAGGTTTTCTTTATCCCAAACTTGGGATCAAAATAAGCATTTAAACGGTTAGAATATAAAAACTTTTTAACAAAAAATTAAACCGCTGAAAAACTCAAAAGCATAAAATAATAAACCTTTTTTCATTAACCTTAATAACTAAGTTCTTAAACTAATGTAAGTATACCTAAGTAATTTCGAGTCGGTGCCAACCAACCAATGAACAAAGATCACTAAATTGCCTAAATCTCCATTATTAATAGGAGTAATTTATTGTTCACACACAGATTTTAATGCTGAGTTGTGTATTACAAAGTAGACCTCTCTGCATTACTGCGAAAGCTATCGTTGATCGCGAGCGACGTGCGGAGAGCGCATTTTTTGGAATGTTAATGTTTATCGCCGGAGACTTCGCTTTACATTGTTAATTTGATTTGGTTATTTCTTTAAATTTAAGGTAATTTAATGATCTTTGTTTGTTCGTTGTTTGGCACCGACTCAAAATTACTTAGGTATTCTTACATTAGTTTAGGAACTTAGTTATTAAGGTTAATATTAAATATAGTATAAACTGTATGTATTTAAAAGTTATTTTTAAATTTCGATATCGCTCATAAGACACTAAGGAACACTAAGTTGGAAAGTACAAACTGTGAGATAATTTATTTTGACTGTGCACCAGGGGCGTAGCCAGGATTTTATTTCGGGGTGGGCTGGGTATCAAATTTAAAGCTAAAGTTCAATTGTAAGCTAAATATAAAATTGTAAGCTAAGTAAAGGGTCCCATTTCGGGGGGAGCAGCCCCCCTGAGCCCCCTCTCCCTCTTGCTACGCCCCTGCTGTGCACCAAAGAATTAATCAACCTGCAGTTAAAAGGTACCTTCCTCAATAAAAAGGAAAAATAGGTCTCTAATCAACAAATAAAATGTGTTAAAAAGAATGGCCTTAACATGTTCTTGTACTCAACTCTTCCATAATGTGATGGATTACGATATTTTGTAAAAAAAAAAAATATTGCCGTGCCCAGGATTCGAACCTAGGTTATTGCGGCCACAACGCAATGGACTAACCAATATACGATCACGGCCACAGTAAAAGAGGTTTTCTTCATATTGTAATCTTTGGATGTGTTCTACTTTCAATCAGGATAAGAAATGACGAAATTATTTAATCCTGGCGATCCTGATCAGGATAATGCGATAAACTTATAAAATTAGTGTATTGTCACCGGTTCTTCATAAATGTACAAAGCTTAAATTAAATCTGACCGTTTAAAGTGTGCCAAATTTGAGTTCAAAGGAGTCGGTTACAAACATACATACAGGTGAAGCTAATAAATAAAAGCGTGTTAAAATCAGGATAATGGGACAAACTTATCAAATTATTGTATTGTCATCGGTCCTTGATAAGTCTACAAAGTTTAAATTAAATCTGACCGTTTAAAGTGGGTCAAAATCGAGTCCAAAGGAGTCGGTTACAAACATACAAGCATACAAACATACATACAGGTGAAGCTAATAAAAGCGTGTTAAAAAAGGCATATTATTTTTTTCTTTTGAGTTTTTCGGCGGTTAAATTTTTTTGTTAAAATGTTTTTATTTTATAATTTTTTGTGGCTATAAACGCAAATTAACCGCTTAATGACGTCAAATTGAGCAAGCGAATTCTTTACATTCATCCGTGTACGTCACTCAGTAGCTACAATCAAAAAATAACTATTACGCATGCGCGAAAATTCATGAAATTTCGGATCTTTCAACAGTTCTGAAATATCCAATTTTCAATATTTGACGCATTACCATACCTAAAAAAAAAAAAAAACGTCGCCAAGCGGTACACATTTCTTTATGGTTGCCAGTCAAAACTACCACCGGCAGGATACTTCACTCCCGCTGAACATCGCCCACGATGGCTCCAGAACCAACACTAAATGAACATCAAAATGTAAACAGCACCGGATACGGAACATAGACCAGTTCTTTTTAGCTGTATGAATTTCGAAAAAAAAATTAAAAAATTGAACTTCGGAAATTTTAATAACATGCAAATACTCTTTTGCGAAACGGCAAACAAAAACAATATGTCTGCGTGGGATTTACGCATTCTCATGCGTCAAAATCATTAATTCAAAATTAAAGCATCGACGCATATGTACGTAAATTCAGAACTACAAAAAATCTTAAAAGAATCGTTTTAACAAGCGAAAACAAAATGTACACATATGTGCTGTGTACTGTGAACGAGGATGTATAGGTGGTTTGATGTGCAGTTTTAAACGGTGACGTAAAAACGTCGCCAATATCATTTGCAATGGACTATATCGACACCAGGCTATTTCAATCACGTGTCGGTGGAAAATACAAATTTGAACTAATCAGATTGAAACATTGAGTGTCAACTGAAACTACATTTTAAATTGATTGGTTGGAGGTCACGTGTTGGCTGAAAAATGACGTCACACGGACACCGTCCATTTAAAAAAATCAACTCTTCTCGTAATAGCATCTAACAAATATCGATTCAAGAGCTTATATTCCTCGTTAGAGCTTCAATTTTATTTTATGGAAACTATAAATTTACGGAATATTACATTTTCACGAGGAAAAGGAAAAAGATCACTAAACGAGCTGGCATTAAAAAAATAAATAAATAGCTATTTAAAAGTCATATTTTATGCGTTTTCATACATTACAATCAGTAAATGAAAAATCAATCATCCCCTGTTTTCCTACCCTTAGGGTTGGAATATTTTTTCCAAATCTATAGGGAACAACATCGAGGTATACCCTTTCCAATAAAAAAAAAGAATTATCAAAATCGGATTACTCTGTAAAAAGTTATGCATGATCATACATAATATATATATATAAAATATAAAATAGCTAAACTTACGTAATATGGAATCCCAAGTAAAACATTAAGTAGTAGCACATGATAATAAAAAAGTACTGAAAAACTGAAAACATGAAATAAAAATTGATAATCCAGAGGCAAGAAATTGTATAAAACAGAGCTGTCAAAGCTAGAGAGAAGTGGGAGGACAAGCCAAGTGAGATCACGTGGGCGTAAGCCTAACTGTTCGATCGAAAGAATATATATATATATATATATGATTAGGCTTAAAAGCCCACTTGTTCTCATTTGGCGCTTTATATCCAAATTATCCACTCTTTCACTGCCTTAGAAGGCTATTTTTAAACACTTTATTCGGTATAAACTCGTTAATTGGCACCATGTGCTATCTGCTTTTTTATTTTTATATTTTTTTCACTTTATCAATGGATTATCTTGGGATTTCACATAACGTAAGTTAGCTATTCTATATTATATATATATATATATATATATATATATAGTGATACTGACCACCTACCAATAGCTTACCATTCAGCCCTAGAACTAATAAAAAATCCTAATGATAATAGAATAATAAATTTTTTAGACTTACAAATTAGAATTAACGATGATAAGAGTCTATCCTTTATTATATATAATAAAAGAAATGACTTTAATTTTCAGGTTAATGCTTTCACTCATTTCACTTCATGTATGCAAACTTCTGTATTTAGAAATATTATCTCTAATCATAAATATAGAATAGAGTCTCTATGTACCAATAGTCGTAAGGCCAATAACTTAACTGACCTATATAAAAGTGTTTTAAAATATAATTATCCAAGTAAATTTGTAACTTCAATTTTATATCCTTTATGTAATCAAAAAAAGTGTATGTCCTAATCAGAATATTGGTTGGTGAGGATGGGGTTGGTTGTTGGTTCTTTCTATATTTATAATTAAAAAAAAAACATAAAATATGTATCTATATATTTTACATTTAAAAAAAAATCTATAATTAAGAATAGTTGATTACTGGAACTTTTTCCTTTTTTTATGTGAGTCTGTAACTAATGAAGCCATACAGAGTACTGTTCTACCTTAATATTTTACAATAATATTAGCATAAATAGCAATTAATAAATGTGTAATATTAATTTCTACAGTTTTTCTCCTTTTCCACAACTTCAACTAAGTACTTCTTAGCTACTGCAGCTTGTACTACGTTAAACATAGGCTAGCTATACTAGTGTGATATTTATTTTATTATTTATTCATTTAATTATTACCTTTTTTATTCTTTTTATTTATTCATTCATTTTTTTTTATTCATTACTTTTTTTTATTTTTTTCTTTCCTTTCCAAATTAGTATTAATATATCTTTTTTTTCTTTTTTTTTTTTTATTCCCCACTCCATGGCATTACTTGTCTATTCATGGCATTAAGTCTGATGGCAACATGCACTAATACTGCCTCCATTACTGAGCTTCGATTTTCTTGTCGGTCCACTTCCTCGTTGTTTATTTCTAATAGCAACGGCCGCGCCCCCAAGTTACAAAAAGACCCTAATTTTGGTCAGGTAAATTGCAGAAACCTAGCTATTACTGTTTTTTTCGATTAAATTGAAATGTGTGTGCGGTGGCGCCTGATGATAGAGCACACCATTTCAATTATCCATTCTATTTTCCGTCTATTTGTGGATACATGTGATTAGGCTTAAAAGCCCACCAGATCTCATTTGGCGCTTTACATCCAATTTATCCACTCTTTCATTGCCTTAAAAGGCTATAGTTAAACACTTTATTCGGTATAAGCTCGTTAATTGGCACCATGTGCTATCTACTTTTTTATTTTTATTTTTTTCACTTTATCAATGGATTATCTTGGGATTTCACTTTACGTAAGTAAGCTATTATATATATATTAAAAAGAAAATGTACCAGTGATCAACAATTCTACATTGTATATTTTTTTTATTAATGAATTTTTTCGCATAAAATATACAAATATATATTTTATGATTCCCCCCCCCTTTTTTTTTATAAATAACCAATATATATACGAGTCGACTTGAGAACCTCCACCGTTTTTCGTCGGTTAAAAAGAAGGAAAATGTATAATTATTTTATAAATATCGAAATATTTTTTCCAGCTAAAATTTTAGAATTTCCCTGGATTTACAACACCTTGATAGAGAGACATGGGAACAAATTAAATAGAAATGCTCTAGACTTATTAGCTGCATACTAGCAGGAAATAAAATAGAAACACAACGAATGTTTTTTAATTAAAACATTATATTATTCACTTTTTGCAGTAGAAAAAGCGCACGAGAATAAAATAAAATATAAATGCAACAGTTTCTCAAATTTGTAAAATTTTAGGAGAAAAAAGACACGCAGGTCAGTAAATATACCATGACAGGAGAAAAAATTTCTATTAAATTGTATTAGAAATGTTTTATTTAAAAATAATTAAAAACTGCATATATTTTCGTTTAAAAGGAAAAAAAAAAACAGATTCTTTTTTCACTCAGCCATGCAAAACCACTCTAATGAAAATCTATATTCTTTTTAAACCAGAGACCTAAAATGATGATTTCTTATCTTTGAATACGAACTTTTAGTTGCATTTAAAATTCGAGAAATTTATAAAAATAAATCAAAATAGGCATTTCTGTACTTTCTAACTGCATGAGAAGTATGAATAAAGAATGACTTGAAGGAAAATGCTCATTTACCGAAAGGACGCAAAAAGATTGAACTTGTCAACGCAATATTTCCAGGAGTAATTACTAAGATTTCAGGAGTCTTCCTTGAAACCATTAAAATCTAGGAGTTTTCTATTACCCTTAATTTTTAGTATCAGTCAAAATTCAGGAGTTTTCCAGGATTTTGAGGAGGTGTATGAATCCCGATACTCTAGTGGGGAAGGATGTTTGAACAAATAGTTTAAGCTAATTAAAATATAGAACATATTAAATTTCTTTATGAAACTTAAGAAAATGGGACAAAGATGAGGGGCTAAAATTGTTATTATTAATTTTAACTATCCCAAATCTTCAGAAATCAGCCCAATTATTTAAAATGATCCGCAGCTGGCGATACCAGTTTTTTTTTGTGAATGGAGGAATAAGTAATCTACTTACACAGCCATCACGAACAAAGGTAATCCAGACTCCGGTGACTCCATCCCCATGCGTACATCCACGCCATAGCTCAAAATAATTCTCAGGATGCGGAGATCTGCACGATACACTATTCTATACCATGCATTCTGCAAAAGTTCCTCCACTATGCTATTTCCGCAGCGGATTCCACTTCGTCTCCAGAAATCTACCGGTGCCGAAGAAAAATCCGAAGTGTGGGCCCCATTCCTCAGAAGAGCTTTCCGGAGGCGGTGAAACGTAGCATTTCTGTCAAATGGAAAACGGGACCTATAATGGCACCGTAAATACGCCTCGAGTATCTTGCTTATTGCGTGTTTGCTCCGACAGCCGGGGGGTAGCAGCAGCATGTCCAGGAGACGTCCTGTTACCGCGCCAATGAGAGTTCCGTCTGCGAGGAGAGCTAAGTGGTGCTCCTCCCGAAGTATGGACTCGAACACCTCGTCCCACGAATTCACTTCTCGTATCTCGGCGAGAACAGACAAGTAATCCCTCAGAGCTTTCTCAGACTCCTGCAAGCTCCTCGACTCGAAGCAAGCCATTTATGATTTTGTTCGTAAAATGATCGTCCACGAGTCAATTCAAAATTCGTGCGACAGCAAGAAGCAGAACGGTAAGCTAAATGAGGTACATCTACTCCAGCTCGCATAGTATCCACTTCCACCTGGTTCTGAGTTGAGATCACGTGACCGCCCGCAACAATGCCAGATTACCTTTGACGAATTCGCAGAGGGCTATACCACCACCCGCGGGAGATATATAACAAAGCCTGCGCGCAGGAACTAGAAGGCTGTGTGACGTATTCATAGCTAGGCCTTCTCCATCCTTCCCCTAAGGAAGGAGAGCATTTTTGAAAGTCGTTCTACCGGTATGTTTCACCACGTCCTTTGCGTTCTACAAGTTGCTCTTGCTTGAAATCACACGTGTTTTGAATTTATTTATTAGATTTTGTTTATTTCATATTCTGAGGTATCACGATCTAATTTTTTACTTGTTAGCATGTGCTAAATATTTCTTCTAAGATGTCATTCAAGTGTTATGTTCCAAATTGCCGAGGGAATTATAAAAATGGACCTCGTGTTGCTGTGTTTGGATTTCCTAAGGATCCTGAACTAAGAAATAGAGGGATAAGAAGCATTCCAAGATGCAATTACCAACCGTCAAGGTAAGCAATACCCTTTTCTTTATAAGAAAAATAAATTAAACCGTATTGTTGTATGTATTTTTGAACATAGTTAATTCAAACCCAAATAAATGCAAGATTTTTTCAAATGATTTCAGATTAATCAAGTTTTGGAATGATATATTCAGTTCAATAATAAGTTTTTAAAAATTCTGGTATTTTAAACCTTTATTGTTTCTAGAGTTAATATAAATGTTTTAAAATGTTTCTTTTAATAATTGCTTTACATTTTTTGAGGGGGTACACATGCTAGATCAAGTAAGACATAGCAATGCTATGCATGATTTAAAAATAAATATTTAAGCAAAATTTAAAAATAAATATTTAAGCAAAAATGTAGAAAGCTACAGTACAGAATTAAATTTGTCTTGAGTAAAAAAAAAAAAAAAAAAAAAGAAAAAAACGTACGTACACCTCAGAAATAATTAAATACAAATCTATAATTTGACAGTTTTCTTAATCTAATGTATATTTTACTTTAGTGTTATTTATTTATTTATTCATTATTATTTTACAGGTCTGTGAAACATTTTTCAAGGTTGAAGATGTCATTAAAGAAGTATCTCAATATGATAAAATACTGGGAAACTCATCACTGCTCCACTGGATCGTCCCAGGCTAAAAAATGGTGCTTTCCCTGTTTTGTTTCCCAACTGTCCATCTTATTTATCGAGCAAAGACGCATACATAAGAGAAGACCCTGATAGTAAAAAATTGTCGACTTGAAAGCATGCATCTCCAAAAAGCCATTGATGAAAGTATTGTCTTGAAAGAATAAAGAGAAAGCGAATTGTCCGTCAATACACTTCAGAATTTCTAGAGTGTTCAGAAAAACTCAAAAGAGATGATATATGGACGAAAATTATTCAAAAAGAGTGTGTTATATTTGCCATTTTAAAAGTCTTGCCTGGCCCTGCAATCGTTTCATCTGTGATAGTGAACAAAGATTTAAAAGTATCAGCATATTTCAAAGGACTTGAACTTACCACAGAAAACTCTAAAATTAATCTGCCATGCAATGTGCAAAGGTTTGACCAATTTGAAATAATATTAGACTATGTACAATCTATAGAAAAGGATGAAGTAAATAAGAGAAGTACTGTTTTAAAGTCTGTCTGTGGATATTTAGATGACCTTCTTAACATTCAAGAAGAGGATGTATGTATGATGAAGTTTGTAAAAGAACAGTTAAATCTTTTTAAGCTGCATAAAAACCATTATACATATTCTTCTGAAAGCTTGTATCAGCAACCTACGAATCAGAATTTCTCAGGGTAAGTAATCAGCGCGCAGCTGTTATTTTTATCACATTGTGTCAATTAAACTCGGAATTATCCCATTTAGACATTTATGAGTTTGGTCATATAATTGAAAATGCTAAAAAAAAAGATTATAAAAATGTCTGCTAATGCTCTCATAAAAGAACTACTGTTTAAAAAGAAATGATATTGTTAAGCAACAGCATAATAAGTGAAAATTGCCTACCTTTAACTGAAATTAGATTTCTTTCTTCATTTTAATCCTAATTCAAAATTTATTATGATTTCTATATTTATCTTTGGTTGAAAACTGTTTTGTGTGATAAAAAAATTAGGCCTTTAGAAGATTAAAGAACAAATAAAATACAGTAAAGCACCGTTTATACGTCTTTCAAGGGACTAACGAAAAACGACGTATAAATGAAACAATAATAAACAACTTAGATTAATACAGGTTTAATGCTACTATTGCAAATTTATATGTAAATATAGTAATTTCAATGTATTTTTAAAGTACTATTAATAAATTGCTTCATAATATTTTGATTCTGAAAATAATAATTTTAAAATAGTAACACATTTATTATAAAAATGAAACAAATCATACCTTTATTGCACTACATCTTGAATAATTATTGCATATCTTGAATATTAATTCGTTTAATCAATCAATTATGATGCGATTTATGTGCATTCAGATGTTGAATTAAAAAAAAAAATCTTTGATCGTCGTCTGACGTGTTGATTGCTTTTGAGTATCTATTGGAGCATTATGAATCAAATTCCGTTCATGAAAAGATTTTTCACTCGTATTCTGATAACAAAAGTAAGTTCTAAGCTTTTCAATGGAGTCGATTGCGTCTTTAAATGAAGGTGGACTCACTTCTTCACATTCTTCTTCATCGTCACTTAAATAAGCAACCAATAATTTGTCGTTTATTAAATCATCAACTGTGCATAATTCCGAAGTCGACATCAATATCACAGTTAACATACTCCTTGAAAGTAATCTCTGCTCTCAAACAATTCCAGATCTCTTCATTCATGATCACAGTTTCATCATCGCTTTCATCGATATCATTTTCATCATTATTATTACATTCATCTAATTTGGGATCTAGACACCCTCCTTTAATAAAACAATTCTTGATTGTTTCAGATTTGACGCGATTCCATGCTAGGGAAATCATATTTATTGCCTGAAGTACGTTTATCTTTTCGGGGATATTTCCTGTTGTGATGTTTTGGAGAGCATGTTGAATTAACCTCTCTCTGTAGTACACTTTGAAGTTTTTTATAATTCCGAGGTCTAGGGGTTGCAGTTTGCTCGTACAATTTGCTGGGAAGAAAACCACTTTTACATTTTCCAAAAAATGAGTGTCTTGGGGATGAGCAGTACACTGATCCATAAAGAGCAAAATTTTACGATTTTGTTTTTTCATTTCCTTATCCATTTTTTTGAGCCACTCAGTAAAAATTGTAGTAGTCATCCAAGCTTTGGTGTTGGCTTCATAACACAGTGGCAATGTTTTAACGTTGTTAAAACATCTTGGTTTTCGTGATTTCCCTATGACGAGAGGAGTCCTCTTATCACTACCATCAGCATTTGTACATAATAAAACTGTGAGGCGATCTTTAGAATTCTTTCCACCATTGCAGTTGTCACCTTTAAAAGCGAGAGTTCTTGTAGGCATGAGATGATATAAGAGGCCACTTTCATCAACACTGTAAATGTCCCTTTGCTTGTACCCATCAATTTTGTTTGGCAAATTTTTAAGCCATTCATCAACTTTTTCTGCTGGCACATCCTTAGACTCTCCGCTTATCACTTGGCTTGAAATTCCATGTCGCATTTTGAACTTATGAAGCCATCCAGTTGAGAAACATGTATCGCTTACATTCAGTTTCAAGGCAATTTCTCTTGTTTTTTCCATAAGCATGGGTATACTCACAGGAATGCTTGACGCACGACATTGTGTAAAAAACTTCATTAAAATGTTCTCTACTTCAATTACTCACTCTATTTTCAATTTAAATAGCTATATACTCTACATTTTTTACTTCCTTGTACGTAGTATAAGGAAGTAATGTGATCCCGAAAAATTTTGGGGGCCAAATTTCGACATAAAAACCGATTTTGACTACCTATAAATTTAATTTAAAAATTTTTTTAAATATATAATTTGTATTTATTGATTAAAGCATGCCTTTTTTATATGTAAGGTAAATTAAATCTTGATATTCTTGGATAAATGCTAAGATACGTGATTTATAAGCAATCTGCTTTCTCATTGCAGCATTTTTGCATTTGAATGTTGAAAAACTAAATATGTATCTAATAATTGTGCTTCGTTTCTTGGATAGAATTTTAAATCAAAAGATTAAATTTGTCTTAAAATTTATATATTCCTTTTATAAATTAATTACTAAATATTGATTAGGAAATTCAATTAATTTGGCATATTTATTAAAAATAATCTTGTATAGAAAAGTATTAAAAAATACTCTTACATAATCTTGTGAAATGCAGTTATGCTTGCTCAGCTTGATTGTGCTTTTTAAATCTAGTACAAAAATTTAATTTATATCATCGAATCAACTACCTTTAGTTAAATTTCACTCTAATTCCGATTGCAATTCCATAATTATAATTTCTATACTTGTTATTAGGTGGAAACTTTTTTGTTGACAGAAAATTGAAAAAATATATATATAATCTATACTAACCGTAAAAACGAGACAAATTTTAGTTAAAAATCAACTGAAATTTTAATTATAAAATAATATGAACTGCTTGTTTAGTCTTTGAATTTTTTAAATCAGGAAAAAAAGTTGTAATATAAACGTAGAAAAAAAATAGGTAATGTTTATGGTGATAAGCTGAAAAACTTTAAAAGAATTCAGTATTAGTTTTATGTGAAATTCTAAAACTTATTCATTGACGGACTTCTGATGAAAGGGGGTATTATAACTGATTTTATATATACTTTTCTCTTATTATATGATCTTTTGCATGAATATGCTTTTTAAATCTAGTAATACCTTTATTAATTACATTTGTGATCGATTACAATTTATATACTCCTCTTTTTAAAAATTTTCCTCAGTTCTACTATAAAATACAATCTTCCATACAATATTCTTAGGAAAAAATTGCCTATGGAAAAGCTTTGATAACTATTTATGATCTCGATTTAAAAATGTTGTATTTATGTTGTACTAGTAAATAATATAAATTATTTAAGCTCTTAAAATTATATGCTCCACTTTTTTTTTGTAAGCCTATAAAGCAAGTGCATATTAAGAAATGTATTCTGAAAGTAATGATCATTAAATGCGTTTATTTTAACTGACGTTCTGAATGTACTAATTCTGGCTTAATAAATAATAAATACCATTTGTGTTGTTTCTACTTTCTTTGAAAATGTCTCAATTTAAAAATTCATATTTACGTTTTAAGGGGGAGAGGGGTTTAAAAAGAAGACATTTAAAAGATTAGAATGAATTTATATGTCACATTTGAAAAAATCTTTTAACATTAATAACAATTAATTACACGTAGTACTGTGAATTTTGCTTTAAATCCTGTATTTAATTCACTTGTAGTTAGAATACAAATGAAAGCTTATTTTGAACAAAATAAGTATAAGAAAAATACTTAGTAAAATAAATACTTCTCTATAACACTATTTTTAACTTTATATCTAAAACTATCTCTCAAATCGGGCTCTACAGGAACTAAAACAGTTTAAAGAGCAAGCAAAAAAAGTACAAGCGTTCACTCTACTATTCAGTGAAGGCCTAGTACTTTCGACGTCACAAACCTGCGCGCAGGCTTTGTTATACATCTCACGTGGGTGGTGGCTATACTCAATGGGAAAACCACCATCCATCACCTGGTGCTGCTGATAATCCATCGACCTTGAACCTCACGTTCAAGATCGAACTCAGTTCAAGGTCGATGGGACAAACACAAGGGGAGGGGGGGGGCAAATGTCTTGGGGGGAGGAATTTTCTGGGTATCTAGCGTTCGACTGACCACCTAAAATTAGCGAGCTTCAAATTACGATTTTTTGAATTTTTTTTTAAACTAAAAAAAAATCTGTTAATAAGTTTTCCTCATTGTCTTAGAAAAAAATACTCAGTTTCATTTTATTTTTAGCAGTAGGGTGCTATTTCGTTCAGTCCCAGGTTTCCTTCTACGCGACTTTGTAGACATGATTCGTAGACATGATTTCTAGACAGATTTTGCAGACAAGAAATGTCATGGTGAAGATCTTTTCAAATGTGTTTGCCAGGAAATATGCAGAGATGGGGGTGGGGGAGGAGATTGAAATCGTGAAATTAGTGCAAGGTTTGCAGTTTTTGATTGTTGAACGACAAGTTTTCTGCCAAAGAATAACTTCAAAACCGAACCAAGCTTGGCGATATCTTCCGAATTTGGCTAGAAACTAGGAAAGTATAGTTAAAATATGCCTGGCGAAGATCGTAAAATATTGCTGGACGGTGATTTTAATATTTATTTCAATCCCAAGGATGTGTTTTATGGAACAAGAAAGACAAACACGCCACAGGGCCGTAACCAGAGGGGGGCTACGAGGGCTCAGCCCTACCTAGCCGGCTTTCAGCCCCCACCCCTAAGATTTTCAAAATTTTTTGTAAATTTACAGATAAATACAAAATTCTACAAACAATTGATTTTTAACAATCGCTAAATTTTACATAATAAAAAATACCATTGTTTTGGGAGAATTTCTCATCACAATTGCCAGATTTCTATATATACGGTTAATTATTTTGCTGTATAGGTTTTCGGATTTTTCCGAGAACACGAAACACGACGGCCTCCTTTTAAGTTTCTTACAATTTTAACATGCATATTTAAAATGAAACATAAATGCACTTTTCAGTAAATTTTTATTCTAAAGTTTAATTGATACATTTTTCATTTTACCGAGTTTATTATTATTATTATTATTGAATAGCAGTTAATGGATTACAAAAGGTACAATTAACTAGTAATTGCGTCTTGTAAATTATTGTTGTACAAAAAATTACTCTAACCGCTATCCAATACTGCATTCTCTTAAAATATCATTTGAATATTTTTAATGGAATTTCGATGAAAAAATCATTACCATAGTTAATGTTGAATATTTTAAAAACACGGTGTTTTGTGAAGCAAATACTCTAGAAAAAAAAAATGTACAAATTGAAACCAGCCCCCCCCTCCATCCTTCGCCTAATAATACTTATATTTGTTCCGCCCCCCTAACTAGATTCAAAGCCCTACTTAACATTACATCCTGGTTACGGCCCTGACACGCCACACTCATGGATTATGATGCCCATTCCAAGCAGTACTTGAAATGGTAAAGTATAGTTGGAATATGCTTGGTGTACAGGGCCGATCCCACGGGGGTGTGTGGGGGGGCGATACACCCCCCACTTGAAATGCAGTCGGCAAAATTGCTATTCTGGACCTCCAAAACTCCTCATTCTAGTACTTACAAGAGTTTTCAATCGGCACTTTTCCTAACTTTTGTCCCTTTGACGTCCTACTTCCAGTACATACAACCGAGTGAGAAATTCCTTGCATATTCGCATCAGTCAAAAGAAAGAAGAGGGAATGAATAAAGAGCACTCTGCACACTGGGTGGCTAGATACACAAAAGGGAAAGTCGGAGAATCAGCTCTCTGCAATTGACACCACATACGTCCCATGACACCTGTCTCGGCATTTTCCCCAAAGCAAATAGTCATCTCACATGTCCATAGTAATCTAATTAAGAGTCCTCTGTGCACATGTCTATGGGAGAAATACTGAGAACGAGAATGTTCCAGTCTCATATATTGCACTGAGACAAACTATGAACTACCACTCTGTATGAATTAGTAATAAGTAGTGCAATGAGGCCGTAACTGGCCTGAGGCTGTCGCCACCCTTTGGTCCAGCTCGGTCTTTTCTGGGAAATAGATGTATTTTCTTTGCTTCTTTGAAATGCATAGGAAAAAGAAATTCGCTTGTACAGTAGAAAATAATGTGTCCCCTATTCCTGTTAGCTCGGTTAACTGGACAGTAACTGAGCCAAAGTCGATCAAACATATACTTGGAGGAGCCTTAGCATACCTTGATTAGAAGAAAACCATTTTTAGCTTTAAGATATAATTAATACATCAATTTGGTAAAAATGAATAAATAAAAAAAATTTCTAGCATTTAACAAAATGAAATAAAAGTTTGCTGCAGTGTTCATTTAAGACTGAAGACTGAAACCAGTTGTAAACAAAAACACGAAACTAGTTGTAAACAAAAGAAAACGATAAAAAGTGCAGTGCACAAAATGTGATATGTAGCTGTTTTGATAATGACTAAAAGAAGAAGCAAAATAACGGTCATAATGGAAAGAGAATTTCCATACAAACTATTGGAGCTCCGTCAAATCCATTCTCCAAGAAAAAGATCATCGCCGATCTAGTAACTATATATCTAGATTATATTTGTACTACTTTTTATTATGATTTACTTTCATATTATTCATATAGAAATAACTCCATTTTTTTAATTTAATTTAATTTTAGAAAAACGATGGGTAAGTTTTAATAAGAGATAAAATACAAGAATAGATCACACCGTTAAAATAGGAAGAGATGGCAGAGCAAATACTGGGGGTCGCGACCTTAGGAGCTTCAAAATTAATATATGCTTAATTTTCCATTTTATCTTAAATTAAAGCAAAAATTAACTTTTCGAGCTAGAATTACTTTCCGTATTCCAGTTTTTCCCCCCTCCCTTCAAGCCTCACATTCTTTTTAAGTGTCTATTTTTTAACACTTTTCAAAGAACTTGAAATGTTTATGCTTTCGTCTGTCTGCCTGCCCGTGCTCTAACTGCCGTAAATATGCATCGATCGAACTTTTATATAATAATGAAAATTACCATACCATGTACCCTATTGAAAAGGATGTAGGTACCATTTATAGTTCTTTTACAGGAGCACACAAAATAATTCTAATGCATTGCAGCTTATGGGCAGAGAATGTTTAGAGTGCATTTTATAAGCGTTCATCATTTCAAGCAAAACAAAATTGGTATTTATTATTGAGGTTTATGAGAGCATTCTGTCCATCGGCATGGGTGGACGTAGAGTTGATACCTCTACGGGGCTCACAAAATACTCATAGATCACAATATTTTTTTAGTTTCTTGTTGGCTTTAACCTGTTCACTACCGTCGTTGCTAAGACGCAATGGCAGAAATTCCTCCCTCCTGTATAAATCGTTGCTTCCCGGCATGGGTCTTTGAATGCCCTGGCATGGCCCAGTCATGCGCTTGTGCAAGGCTGTCGCCAAAGCAGAAACATTCTAAGACTCACGCCGGGGAGCAACGATGGACACAGAAGGGAGGAATCTCTAGTGTTGCGTCTTTAGCTACGTTGGGAGCGAACAGTTAACTGTTCGTCATGCAATAGCATTCCTGCCAACATCTAACTAACAAAATCCAGTAGATTTATGTGGTATCATAATCTTAAAGTCCTAATTACTTATCTAAGTCACACACTAAGTCAAAACCCTCTTCGAAATTTTTTCACACTTTAAATTTCGCCATCTATTCTATATATAATTTTTTAAAAATATAATTTGACATGGCACGACACAGTTATGGTTTTTAAAATGAAAAGTTTGCTTTTTATAACAACTTATGTTTGAAATTTCAATCACACATAAGGTCGTGATACTAAAAATTGAATTTGTAAAAGAACTCAGAGAAATAGAATAATTCTTTTAACATAAAATGAATAAAACTTCAACGTTTCTTTACGTCCACAAGTTTTTTTCTTAAATGTTCGAAATTTTACAAAATTTCTTCTTTTTAGACCAAAAAAAAGTAGTAAAATTTTGGGACATTCTCAAAAAATGATACAATTAAACGACTTGCCATCTAATTCTCATATTTTCAAGAATCCTTCACAAATGAGTAGTCCCAAGCTAGGACAGATAGTTTTGTCGCATATGGATAGGCAAATGTTTTCTTCATTCCTGAGAGAATATTTTATGACTAAATTAAAAGTTATGAATATTTTATGAAAATTTAATTACTTTTAACAGAGTCGGGAATGTAACCATCCCTACCCAACAAAAATGTGGATTTTTGTTGGCAAAGTGATAATAATCGAGCCTTTTTGTGGAAAATTCCGCCTTTTACAGTACGACCTCTGCAATTTATTCATGTACTAATTCACTTTATTAATGTAAAAACCAGATTGATCATTAATGCGTAAATAATGTGAATCCTCTGAAAGTCGAACTTTTGCGGCTCCCTCTATACAACTGAAAGAGGTATTTATGCTGTTTCTATGTTATGGGCATGTTCTGTTCCTCGGAAAACTGTCCAATATAGGGAGGTGTCCAACTTGGGAACTGAATCGGCAAATCTATTTTTTCAGTCGGAATTTACCTCTCTTCACCCCCCCCCCCCAAGATTTTCTTCTGGGATCGGCCCTGTTGGTGAAGATTGTAAAACAGTTTCAGTAGGCGATTTTAAGATAGATTTCGATTCCAAAGATGTGTTTTATGGAACAAGAAAGAGTTGATTCCTATTTTAACGCTCGCAGTCTCGCCAACTTAAAATTTCGCCGCACTTGGGCGAGCTTTGCAGTCATGGGTCTCTAGGAGTAATGAACAGGTTTCAACGCTCCCAAAAGAACTAGATGAAAAGTAAACAAATTATCGATAAATGCACCAGTTAAGGAATTTGAAGACACTTAATTACTAAAACTACTTTAATTGGTAACCCAAAATAAATAAATATATGGAATGCTGTACTTACATGTTGTTCCAAATCACCAATTTAAATCTAAATTAAAGTTGCCACATAAATAAAAAAATCGTCGTGATAACTGCTTATGTTTAATGATCACCACCTTGGCTAGAGTCGGAGCGTTCAAGTAGAAATCAACCCGAGCAAGTCTAACACGGCACACTCATGGATTACGATGCACTTTCCAAATAGTATTTAAAATGGTGAAGTACAGTTGGAATATGCTTGGTGGAAATTATAAAACAGTTTCAGAAGGCGATTTTAATATAGATTTCGATTCCAAAGATGTGTGTTATGGAACAAGAGAGAAAAATATGGTACACTCCTGAATAATGATACACTTTCCAACCTAATATGGAATAAGGGAAGAAAATAGGAAGACGATCGGATTACGGTACGCTTTTAATATATAGCACTTTAGTGCGTATTTAAAATTTTAAAGCGTTTACAATTTTCCGACTTTTTTCCAGTTATTTTATTATTTTTTATGGATAGAAATCTGCATGTAAACATTTATTGCTAGAGCGAAAACAAATTTTTTTCTTTCGTAATTTTTGTACAACCCCTGAAAAAGTATCATCCGACGTGATTTGGTTCCCCTTCGAGAGCCACTGAAAAGTGTTTTGTCCGCATGTTTTTATCTTCATATCTCTGATGCTTTTTAGGATATTATTTTAAAATTTTGTCCATCACTTCATTAGCTTATAATGCACGTTTTACTAACTGAGATTATTTTCTACGGAGCGGTAGACAAATTAAAACATACTTTTATTTTAAATATTAACGGGAAGAATTCCTTAACACAGTCTTGTTTTCGTACCTTATTTTCAACATTTTTTCCAATTAATATTATCACTGATCTCTGACGAGTAAAGAGTTAAAGCGTTTCGTTTTTTTTTTTTTTTTTTTTTCCTGAACACGCTGTACAAATGTATGCACGTAATCTTTAACTAAGCTTCAATATAATTACTTTTCATTTGTTATATTTACTTTTTTAAAATTTGTTTAAGGATAATTTAGAAAAAAGAATCTTAATACTTTAATACTAAGTAGCTTTTAGTGAAAAAGGAGTTCAGTAGTAATCGTTTTCATTCTACTTGGAAGAAGGATTTTTAGAAAGTTTTTGCCTTCCTTCCCCCTCCCCTTTTTCACCTTTTCTCAAAAATATTGTTTTTCTGAGAATTTTGTACCTAAAGAATCTAAACAGGTCAATTTATTTTTTAACTAGTTATTTTGACAAAGATAACTTTTTATTCCTGGGATCTAAAGCTGGGAGAAGTTTGACTGGTGGTGGTGTATTTCTGCTGCAGATTCAGGAATTATTAGGACGTTGTGAAAAATCAGGTTAAATCCACAATCAAACCATTTTGTTAATGAGCGTTCCATTTAAATTCCACTGTAAAGAAATGCAATAGCTACTAAAGTTGCTCAAATAATATATTTTTCATATTATACTAAATGTTCTTAAAGTTTGTAGAATGTTGTGTGTCTCCACAAAGTACCATCAGAGTAGTTTGCCCCTTTAAGGAAAGCAATTTTTTGAGATGCCTTGGTAAAAAACAAGATTAAATTAATGAGATGTAAACTAGCGGAAATATATATATTTATTTACATAAATATACACATATTTGCCTAGTCACTAAGCTCTGTTCGCGTAAGAATACGGAAAGTAAAGCAGCACCAGCTGGGCCAGTGCTTGGGAGGGTGAACCCCTCTCTTGCCTGAACTGCGTAAACCTGTAAAAACACTGCGTAAAAAAATTGTCACGATTATTTTTAACAGCACTGACATCTGCTGAAGAATGGAAGAATGCGAGAACAGTTGGATAGATTGTCCAGTGCTGAAAAAAGGGCAGCCGTTGCCATCGCTCGACTTAACTACCAGCAAGATGGCGGACGATCGAAACGTTCATCGTGTGCCACAGATCTAGAGACCCTTTTTTTGACGACAGCTGGCTGTGAGCACAATTTTTTTACGGGAAATGACGTGCTAAAAAGTAAAGGATTCTCGTGGAGCCATGTCACCCGCAACTATTTTTATAGAAATCAAATCTATTCTTCGTGACTGGCAACAGTCAAAACGTCAGAGTTTGGTGTTCCCAGAGCGGGAACACTGCGTGTTAAAGGGTTAAAAGAGTTCATGGTTGTAACATATTTTTTGCTCGTGGAACTAAGTTCAAATTTTTACCATCCAACCACCAATAATAGAGGATCAATCCCTCAAAATTTCATCCAGATAGGCAACTTATTGCGAAGGTATCGCAAAAAAACCCTAAAAATGCGAACTAAGCAAGTAATCCACATGTTGGTCCCCTTAAGTTAAACACAATGCATATTCCCCGTCCATCCTAACAGGTTCTATAAGGTGGAATCTTCAGAAAATATACAAGTAGCCAGAATGAGGGGCTCTCATGTGGCAAACAAACAGATTTACGAGTAAAATTACGATTAAATGAGCTCTTTTCTTTCAGGCACTTAAAAACTTGACGTTCAGACCTCCACCACGTGCAACAAGATGTCTGTTTCGTACACAAAACTTGAGCACAGCCAGCTGTCGTCAAAAAAGTGTCTCTAGATCTGTGGCACGCGATGAACGTTTCGATCGTCCGCCATCTTGCTGGTAGTTAAGTCGAGCGATGGCAACGGCTGCCCTTTTTTCAGCATTGGGAAAGGGTTGCGGATCAAACGGTTAAACCTAATTTTTTCGTATAAATGCCTCAATTTCTTGGGACAAACTCTAAGGATTGGGAACAAACTTTTAGAGGATGTTATTACAGTGAGTATCTACGGATATGGCTAAAGGCTTATCGAAATAACATATGGAGGTTTAAAAATTCAAAATAATGCTAAAAATGAAAATCGATGAAAATTCTCATAACTTTTCTTCCGAGGATTAAAAAAAAAAAAACGTTTGTGGCCATATTTTGGCCACTAGGTATACTGATGGTGCTGTCAGATTGGTAGCTTGAGTAGATCAAGAGAAAACGTGTGGCATTTACACGAAAAAATTTGGTTCAAAAGAAAAATTATTCAGGATTCTCCAACATTTTTTTCGGTTCGTGGATTTCAAATTTTTATCATTCAGCTACAGCTAATGGATCAATTCCTCAAAATTTTATCTAGATTTGGCAACTAAATGCGATGGTATCGCCCCTCCCCCCCCCAAAAAAAAAAATGACATGCGGTTCCCCTTAAGGAAAATTCCATATGAACATGGGCATGGCCATTGAATTTTTTTTTTATTTTTATAATTTGTGTGAGGAATTATTCCTAATTGTTGTACCTGTGTTTGAAACAGTTTATTTTGCATAAAAGTTTCTTTTTATCAGAATGGCGACACTTCAAAGTCAGTCATCAGAAGATTTTTATCATTACTTTCCGAACATGTACCATGTAAGTCAAGTATTGCAATCATGAAAAAATGCGACTTCGAGATTTTGGTGTATTGACACGTTTTGGGGTCTTCTGAATTCATTTATGCTATTTTTAGGAAATGTATGTATAGTTTGGCTGCCTTAACTTGGCAGTCGACCTCAGGCGATTTCATTCCTAGAGAGGGGTCGCCCATTGAAAGGTTACTACATGCTACTGCTTAATTGGCTACAGCTTCTTTCGCCAAGTGGGGAGAATTTCTGGTGGTCATCCGGTGCCGTGCTCGTAGCGTACGTGCTCATAGCGTACACCCCATCAAGGGTGCTTGTAGCGTACATGTGGTGCTCGTAGCGTACATCTCCCCCTCCACCTGTTTCCGTTCTCACCACAGCAAATCCGACTAAATGTAGACCTACTTTAGTAGCGGCCATTTTCGTCCACAAAATCGTAGTTTAGAAAACAATAAAATATGGGGAAAAAACCACCTTCTTTAGCAAGAAAATTGAGTTGCTGGTCATCCTATTGCTGTTCTCTTGTTTAAAGGTGTGCAAGCAATCTGTGTACATAATGTATTATACTGGAAACCTCTTAAAATGATAAAAAAGCATCATTTAAAAATATATTGCTATTTAAACTATTAATTTTTCTATCTGTATAAATGCCTTCTTGCTGCGTTCCCGGCTGAAAATCAAGCTATCAAAAAGAAGAAAATGTAAAAGTGTACAGGCATTAGGCGGTTTTACGAGGGGGGGGGGTAATTACACCTCCCAGGATTTTGAAAACGAAAGTGAAAAAAAATAATTCTGCATAAGAAAATCACAATCGCGAATTACAGAGCCCGAGCCCGTCTCATTTTAGTAGGGGGGGGTGAGGGGGGGAAACAATTTTGATCGATGGGGTCGTAGATGGATGGTTATTACTTTTGGGATTTACATACTTCATCAATTATATGATTAATTAAACACTTATTTCACATTTGATGATTGCTTAAACATTTTATTCACATATATGAAGTGTATTGTGCAGTCAAAGATGACCCTTTTCCTCTCTATGTCCCCCGGTAGTCACTCCTTCTCTGAGGCACTGAGTTTATATAAATTATAAAATAAATGGGAGGGTTATACAAAATTATAAACCCCCTCCCAGACTGCAACTGTAGAACCGCCCTTGTATACAGGTTCCCGCAAGATGAACAAAGAAGGGCGGAATGAATGCGTAGGATTCCTAGAAATAATTGGATGCCAAACAAAAATACATATGATTGTATATCGTATAAGATCTTTACAAGATATAAATTTATCTTATAAAGCTTTAAAAAATTATTTTTAACTTTTTACATTATAATATGAATACTTTTTACTAATTTAATGGCAATTTGGTAAATGGCTGAAGTATGTAGATCTAGGGTTCTGGTCTACAGCGCGACTGTTTTCAGTAGTTGTAACCTGAATAAGCGCTAGAACCCCTCAAAAAGTTCTCCGCTCAAGGCATGCCTTAATTAAGCAGGCACACAATATTTTACATTTTAAGAAATGAATTTTAAATCATTTTAAGCCAGTTTCCTTCAAAAGGTCTTGCTGTTTTTTTTCAGCATTTAAAAAGTTGTCTAAAAACATTACAATTACACTAACATATAATTTAAAAAAGATTTTTAAAAAGTTGTTTTTGACTTATTAATACCATAACTTAATTTTTAAAAAGGCATCTGTAAAATAAGAGTACCAATGTTTAAATTATTATTTTCAGAAATAAAAATATTATATAAATATATATACTTATAAATCTGCCTTATTTTAAAATTTATTATTTAAAAACAAAGAGCTAACAAGAAACATTACCATGAATCAGAATAAACTCTTGTACTTATAAAAAGACAACCAGTAATAATAATCCATAGCTCAACGCTAGGTCTCCCTCAATCCGATCAAGCTCAGTAACATAGCGATTCAGTAGGTTTGGGGGGGGGGGGAGGAGGGGGATTATGGACACTGAAAGACATCGATATATGATTATTTTTAGAGATGTTCCGGATATCCGTATCCGTATCCACGGATGAAAAAAAATATCCGGATCCGCATTTTTTTAGCGGATCTTTTAACGATATTTCAGAATAAATGAAAGAAAGAAAACAAAATTATTTCGTTATTATTTATTTATTTTTTTTATAATTAAACATAACGTGTTTATTTGCGCAGTCGCCCTCGCATAATAGTTTCACCCCCGTTTTGAAGCAGACAAAATTTCTAAAAATATTTTTCCTCTAGAAAAGCCGCAGTCACGTATTCGACATTTATGTCTATAAAAAAATATAACTATATTAAAAATATTACTAAACAGAAAAAAGCCTCTTTTTGCGTCTGAGATACCTTTTGTTTTACTTTAATGTTTTATAGCCAGCACTGTCTTTAATATTTGAAGCTATATCCAGTATTCGAACATGCTAAAAGACATTCTGAAATAGACACCGCTTGATACAATTTTTTATTTTAAACACTTCATTATAATTGTGAATCGGCCGTAAAACAGTTCCTTTAAAAAAAAAAAAAAAAATTACAATGACTTTTTCTTGACTTGATTTAAATTTCACCTTATTTGTTCAAAATAAATAGTAGTAATGAAATCTACAATTTTGTGGACTAAAATGGCCGCTACTAAAGTAGATCTATATTTAGCTGGATTTGCCTTTTTATTTCTTCTTTTCAATTATTACTGTGGTGAAAAATGGTGGCGGGGAAGATGTACGCTACAAGCACGCTTGATGGGGTGTACGCTATGAGCACGTACGCTACGAGCACGCAACCGGTCATGCGGCCTTCCATCCCCCAGAGTGAAAGCGAATAAAAGGGCACACCTGCTCCGCTCGCTCCCCACGCTCATTCTTCATTGTGCTAGAAATTTCCTCTATCTGCGATAAGACGCCAATTACGGGTACCTGATTTCAGGCGCGTAGCCAGGAAAATTTTTCGGGGGGTGGCGGATATGTGCCTGGAAAATTTTTCGGGTTTGGGGGGGGGGGATATGAACTTATATGTGTATAAATAGACGGAATTTCATCACTAACGCAAAAATTTCGGGGGGGGGATATATCCCGATATCTCCCCCCTGGCTCCGCCCCAGCCTGATTTTACCCCGAAGGAAAACCTGCTACCCAATTTCCCCAGTGAACTCGACCAAATTCACGTGACCGACTGTTTTCTTATGCCATTGTTCCGTCTGGAGGTTGGGTTTGAATGGGGGGAATGTCCATAGTCTAGTATTATACTTTAACTGTGTTCTTTAACGGATGTTTTCCTCTGTTTGTTGGGTTCGAATGCAGGTAGTGTACATTTTTGTGTGTGTTTTTCTATCACAGTGTTCTTAAGCGTTGATTTCGTCTGTTGGTAGTTTTCAAATTATTATTCTGCATCCGTGTTTTTAAAATGCAGGTTCTGTTTATTGTTTAGGATTGATTGCAGCCAGGGTCTCTTTCTTTGTGGTGTTCCATCCCCGTGTTAAACCGCCTCCGTCTTGAGGTTGGGTTAGAATCCACGGAGTGTCCATTTGTTATTCTTTTATTCTGTTCTTAAACCGTTTGCAGCCAGTGTTTTTTTCTTTGTTGTGTTACATACCCGTGTTCTTAAACCATTGTTCCGTCTGGATGTCGGGGTAGCATATAGGAGACCATACGTCTTCGAAATTCGAGGACAGTCCCCAATATAGATTTTTTTTTACTTTGTCCCTAAAAATACCTTGACTTCTTGGTGGACGCGAAAAGTCCCCAAATTTAAAGATTGGTACTTTTTTCCCTGAATGTTTCCGTTTAGTTTATTTCTTTCAGAAAAAATTGAAGAAAAATAAAACAACTAAAAGCGCCTTCTACTCAGAGAAACAATGAAATTCGATCTCTAAAAACGTTTGTTGTCATTGTATGTGTAGCGTGTACAGACATTCAATAAAGTATTCTACTATGAGTCAAATTTCCCATTTCAGTTTTGTTAATGATTAATCACTTTTCAGGAATAACCATGCTTTAAATATGAAATTGAAGTACGAAATTTTTCTTGCACTCGAATACTTTTTTTAGAGGGTGTAAAAGGTTTCATGAAAAATGATCACAAAACGAGCCAATGTAAAAAGCAATGTCTGCTGAAAAATACAAATACTATGCCAAGTATTAAATTATGAATAAATTACAATATTTCAACATTGTTTTCCTTTCATATTTCTGGTTTAAATAAATATTTTTAAATACTTCCATTAATTTATTAGAAATAAGAATTCACAATTGATATAAAGAGCTATTAGCATGGTAATATGTTGTGTCCTCGAATAAGTCCCCAAAGATATTTTCTAGTGTCCCCAAGTTTTCCTTGGATTCCAGGACAATGCTTGATTTGTCCCCAAAATACTGTTTTCTTAACCCATTTATTCCTAGCGTCCCTTTTTTGGGACGGCATTTTCGCTATCAGTCGGAAACGTTATTTATTTTTCCTAGCCTTTATTCGCGAGTATTGAACCTCAATTCCACAAAATATTTTAATATGGCGAAATAGGAAGTTGACATTTCAATTTTTATACATAATGATTTTAAATTAAATCATCCCTTGTTCAAAAAGTTGACATCAGAAATTTATCAATTACTGCTGGTGTTAGCAAAAATCGAAGAAAGTCGCAAAAATATCTAGGCACGAATGGGTTAAAACGTTTTCTCGTAGGATTTGAATCGAGAGAATGTCTATGTTGTGGTATTTTTCTTTAACTGTGTTCCTAAACTGGCGTTTTCTTCTGTTGGTTGGTATCGAATGCACATAGGGTCTATTATTGCCTTTTTCTATGACAGTGTTCTTAAACCTTTGTTTTCGTCTGCTAGTTTGGCTCGATTGCAGGTCCCATTTCTTCATGTTTTTCTATCACCGTGTTCTTAAACCGTAGTTTTCGCCTACTGGTTGCTTCGCAGGCAGTTTCCGCGTTTCCAAAACCACGTGAGCGTTACTTCCGTCAGAAAAAATATCTGAGTTACTCCCTAGTTGCGCCTAAAGAAGTTTTACTTCAAAAACACAGAATGCGATAGATATGTATCGTTTGCAGCCTTATGCTTAGAAAATCAGTGAATTTTATCCCACCCAGTTTCAAACTTAGTTTACATTTTCACCCACAGGGGGCGCTGAAAACTATGAAAAAATAAAAACCGGCATGAAAATTTTGCAAGGACTGTTGCAAAAAACTAAATAATGACATTTTCAATGTAAGCCCTGTTTGCTGCAACAACGTGGCGCAGTCTAAGACAAAAATTTCTAGACATCCGTTCAAACATGTCACTTGGAATCAATTTTCTCACATGCAGTACATATGTGCTGTTTGAGCTCCGCAATTGTTTGTGGAGTTTGGTGGTATACCAAATCTTTCAGGTACCCCCAAAGAAAAAACCACGCAGGGCGTCAAGTCTGGCGAATAAGAAGGCCATGCCATGCCACTTGGCCAGGGTTTTTAATTTTTCATAGTTTTCAGCGCCACCTGTGGGTGAAAATGTTAACTAAATTAGAAATTTGGTGAGATAAAATTCCGTAATTTTCTAAGCATATGGTTGCAAACGATACATATCTATCGCATTCCGTCTTTTTTTTTTTTTTTTTTTTGTTGATTTTTAAAATCCATCAGTCATTTTTGGGACAAACGGTACACCCTCCAAAAAAAGTATTCGAGCAAGAGAGAAATTTCCTACGTTGGTCTCGTATATTAGAAACTATTTATCATAGAATATGAATTAGGCTATGTATAAATATGACTTTCCATTTCTATCAAGTTGTGCGTTTTTCAAAAACTCAATTATTATTCGCAAATCTAAAATAGGAAATTTCTCTCCTGCTCGAATACTTTTTTTTGGAGGGTGTACATTCTAACACATAACAAATTATACAGATATTTTTAAATTTTAAATTTTAATGAAATACTTAGAAATTTCAGATTGTTTGTTCTTTTCTCTCTCTCTCCGAGAGAACTTTTCTCTCGACTTTATTTTTCGTCTCTCATAAAAGATCATTTATCCTGATATCCTTCATGCATTTTGACTTTGCCATAATGAAATCTATTTGGCTTAAAAACTGCCTCTCTTTATTTTCCTCACAACCAAAAGTAAATGCCAAATACCTCACTAAATTTCCTTTTTCCATGTGACTTGATCACATCCAAAGATAAAAACACTCGTTTCTTGGAGATATGTCGTATCTAACCTACAATATTTGTACGTGATGTGTAGGCTTAATTGCACCTGCTGACGATAGGCTATAGAGCGACAGGTTTTTGTTTACTTTACTTCTGGAAAAATGCTACAAAATTTTCTGACAGGGAGTCGGTTGGTCTCTTCTAGAGGATGTTTTAATATTAAGTAGGTCGGGTAAAAAATCGGTCATTAGAGGAGAGGGTTGCTTAATATATGTGATCGCTCATAGAAGTTTCACAGTATATGAACTATTACAACTTCAGTATTGCAGTACCTTCGAGTATCTTTACTCTTCAGCGGACTTCAATGGAATTAGAATGGTACAATTGTAATTGTACCTTTAATTATTTAATAAACGTTACTCACAAATCAATTTGTGCTTATTGTCTCGTTATTGTATTGATACATATTTTTATACAGGGCAATTCCATCTTGACTGACGTAACGCTTGATCAATTGTAGTTTTTTAAATTTGTTTAAATTATCGTTTAGAAAATTTACTAATAGAGCTAGAACAATATTTCGATATTTTACAATTTAAAATGTTTCATACTCAAGGACTTAACACCCACATACCTGCAGAATTTTTTCACTCTCTATTTAGGTCTAAAAAATTATTCCAAAAGTCTGTAACTGATGTAAAATGAAATAGAAAAAAACATTTCCTTCATTGAGGCGTAAAAATTATCAAAAGAATACAATTTTAAAAAATTGTATTCAACATCACTCAGCAATAACAGATTATATTAGTATAACTTTTTAAATTTATTTATAAACAAGAAAAAGGGCATTCACACATGTAACTGACATAACTTTTGTAGTGTAACTGAAGTAATACTGTCACTTTAACCCTTTGAGGCGCAACCCTTTCCTAATGCTGAAAAAAGGGCAGCCGTTGCCATCGATCGACCTAACTACCATCAAGATGGCGGACAATCGAAACGTTCATCACGTGCCACAGATCTAGAGACCCTTTTTTTGACGACAGCTGGCCGTGCGGCACAGCCAGCTGCGTCAAAAAAGGGTCTCTAGATCTGTGGCACGCGATGAACGTTTCGATCGTCCGCCATCTTGCTGGTAGTTAAGTCGAGCGATGGCAACGGCTGCCCTTTTTTCAGCATTGGGCAATCTATCCATCTGTGCTCGCATTCTTCCATTTTTCAGCAGATGTCAGTGCTGTTAAAAATAATCGTGACAATTTTTTTTACGAGAAATGACTTGCTAAAAAGTAAATTATTCTCGTGGAGCTATGTCACCCGCAACTCTTTTTATAGAAATCAAATCTATTCTTCGTGACTGGCAACAGTCAAAACGTCAGAGTTTGGTGTTCTTTTGAGCGAGAACACTGCGCGTTAAATTGTTAAAAGGACAATTTAACTCAGTTTGTGAGCAGAAATTTAAAAATTTCCTTTTGAAAACTTAAGAGTACCCCAACCCCTGGTATTAATTGGCTCTGAGACTGAAATCTTTTTCACTATGTCATCATATACTGTCTGAAAACAAAAACTGACATTTTATCTTCAATTAACCAATAGTATCCTAAGGTAAGGTATATTTCAGTTCATGATTCTCATGCTCTGTAAATTAATTCCCTTGGAAGTAGTTGTGAGGTTTGTTTGCATTAATGAGGGTCTTTATTTGTGAACATCTATTTCGGATTTGTATGCTTGGCACGAAACTCCCTTATAAATCCTCATCAGAAGGACATCACAAGGGGGGGTGCCCTCCCTGGGGGTCTTTCTAATGGTCCTAACCCGTATTTATGCTAGTTCCGAAGAAAACCACGGACTCCGGAATGGTTAGGTTAGGTCGACAGCCGTGCGATGGGACCCCGAACCCGGAACCTTTACACTTCGGCCTTCTACCCTTCTACCATTTTCACTGACATAACCATTGCGCCATGGTGACTAGAGATGAGTTCGGGCTCATTTTTTGAAGCCCGGGCCCGCCCGAGCCCGAGGACTTCTAATCCGAGCCCGAGCAATATTATTTAAGTCGGAGCCCGAGCCCGCCCGAGCCCGAAATTTCAGCTATGATAAAAAAAATTCAATGACTTCATTGATAGAATACAATGAATTTTGTCGTTTGTGCAAATTAAAGACAAATAGAGTTGCAAACTCTCTATGCACTTTCTAATTCTTTATATATCCATGGTTTATCAAACAATGTCGGATCTCACGACTAAGTAATCAATATAAGCCGCCGTTCTGAAATATCCAAAGAGCCTAACGCACCTTCTAGGCGCCAGTGCCGCTATTTTTTTTTTTTATAAGTACAGTCAACTCCGGTTATAGTGAACCGGATATAGTGACCAAAGGCTACAGTGAACACAAACCATTAGTCCCAATTCACATACAGTATCTCTATCCATCATGAAGACACTTGGGTTTTAGTGAACTTCAGATACAGTGGACGAAATTGGATGGTCCCAGAGGTTCACTATAACCGGAGTTGACTGTACTTTTATTTTCCTCGTGAATCACTTTTTAAAATATGTTTCAAGGAGTATGTTCAATAAAGGAGAAATTTTTCACGAGCCGAGCCCGCACGCAATTGTGAATTACAGAGCCCGAGCCCGGTTCGGGAATCGGGCTTTTCGGGCTCGGCTGAGCCTGTCTCATCTCTAATGGTGACTAATGAGGGTTTTATTTATCAGTGTAATCACGAACAATTTTATTCTGTGTAGTGCTGCCATCTAATGAGCAGAAATCTAATAATTCAAACAAACAAGAACTTTGGTGCTACCATCTACATTGTTAATTTAAGATCAGATATTATGAAATGTAAGTGCAACCAGGTTTAATTTGCATTGCATAGGAGCTCACCTCCGTGAACTTCTTTTCTCAGAGTAAGTTTTAACATATTAGGAAACATCGATCAGAGCTCAATCTCATCAATATTACGCTACGCAGCCCACCAGTACTAAATTCACTCGAAAATTTCCTCTTTTCGCAAGGCGTGAAGTGGCTCCTTTGGGGGCCCTCGGCTAGCGATTGAAAAGGGGCCCCCTTACTGATCAATTTAGAGGGAATAGAATATTAGAATATGTAATATTTGGAATTAGGTCTTACCGCATTTAACTATTTTAGAGCTTTTGAGGCCCTGACACTTCGGGGGTCCCCTCCTCGTACAGCGGGCTTGGGTTCCTGGGGTCCTCGACTGCGCCGCTGCGTAATGACGTAAGATTACTGGGAAATAAATAATCCAATTACTCACATATGTATATCAAATTACTCTAATTACAAAGTAGTATATCCAGATTTTGGGCCTCTCCAGGACCCCGGCTCAATAATAAAGCCCGGCGGAAAATAAAGCACATTTTTTTGAATATGTCACAGTTAATGATTAATAATTAATGATCGACGGGCCGCTTCCATATTCCCTGTCTAAGGGGAAGATGACTTGGGCGAAGGACTTTTTATAGATTTCTAACGCTTATTCAAGTTAGTTGTGGAGACAACCGCCCAAAACTCCAGACCCTTAGATCGATTAAAGAATTAAAGAACAACCGGCAGCAATTTTTACTTTCCGAACATGTACCATGTAAGGAAAGTATTGTAATCATGAAAAAATTCGAATTCGAGATTTTGGTGTTTTTACACGTTTTGGGGTCTTCTGAATCCAGTTATGCCATTTTTACGAGATGTGTGTATGTGTGTGTGTGTTGTGGTGTGTATGTGAGTGAACACGATAGCTCCTGAACGGAGCATTCGATTGAGCTCAAATTGGTATATATGTCATAAACCACCGTCGCATGACCGGTATAGATTTTGGTGTGTATAGGACTTATAGTTTTTTCCTACAGGGCTACGACAAAGATTTCTTTTTACATTATGGCCTATGGGGGGAAATTCTTGAAAGTGCGCTAGCGTTTAAAACGGTAATTCGATTGAGCTCAAATTGGGTATATATGTTATAAATCACCATTTCCTAAGACCGGTTATTGATTTTTGGTGATAGCTTAAGTTCACGCTGACTCTTCTATATGTTATAAACCACATCCTACGACCGGTACTACTTGAGTGGTATAGCTTAATCGCCATCAAGACGAGACTTTCTTTTATGTTATGGCATAATGGCATACGGGGAGAAATTCTTGAAAGTGCGCAAGCGTTTAAAACAGTGCATTCGATTGAGTTTCAATTGTCGTATATATGTTTGAATTATTCATCGATTAAAATTTATTTTAATGTTTGGTCATGATCTTAATCGTAAGTGTTCGGAAGTCGAGTGGAGTCACTCTCCAGATTTTTTATTTAAATAATGAAAAATTTTCATATTATGTTAGTATCAAGAAATATCTTTATTATAGATGAACAAGAAATATCTTTATTATAGATGAATATAAAATAATTAAAACTTATAAAAATAACACATAATTGTAAAATAACACATAAAAAAG
>JAWZYV010000238.1:0-21609 GCA_038373885.1 Cheiracanthium punctorium
TTGGTGTAGGCAGCAGTATTGAATATAGATTTTCATTGTAGGGGAGGGGGTATAAACTGGTATTTTAAATCTTATTGTTACTAGAATCAATATAAATGTTTTAAAATAACTGTTTTTTAATAACTGTTCTACATTTTAGGAACATTACACATACCGGAAGTCTATCAGTGTAACTATATATTGGAATACACATTGTAAAAAGCTATTTTTAGGAAATTATTTATTTTACAGCACCAAGTTTTTGATTGTGTTGTTATTTATTCAGACAGTACTTTATTATCAACTTAATGGGTTACCTAATGAATTTTTTTTCTTTTTGCAGTTAGATGTCAAAGTGCCTGGATTACCTTTACGTGTTGTAATGGAGGCATTGAAGCAGGGACTAGGTATGATGGGTTTAAACCTCTTGACATGTTTATGATTTAAATATTTTAATATTTCCCTCAAATGTTCTTTTGCCTTATGGAAATTTCATCTTGGCAATTAACAGTTTTTCTGGTGTTGCGTGTTAATCCAAAAATTATTGTTGTAATAATAATAAAAGGAATAGTTTAAAACATAGTTCTCTGTTCAGTTAAATGCATTTTAATTAATTTGTATATACTGATGGCATTATGCTTTATTGAATGTGTTCATGTATAGTCAGTTTTTGTAAAGCGAACAAAAAATGCAAATAGAATTTTTGTCATGTTGGTTCAAAAATCATTTATGTTATGTTGGTTCAAAAATCATTTATGTTGTGATAATCAAAGGTATACTTAGTGCAGACTTGCCAACTTTTACTCTTTACGCGTAAAATTTACGCATTTCGACTGCTGTTTACGCTTTTACGCATACAGCGCTTTTTTTTACGCATTTCCGAATATTTTCTTCCTAACTTGTGTATATTTCTTTAAAAGTGAAATTGATATTAAAAAGACATGTATTAGGTTTTAAATTGAAATGATGCTCTATGTTAGGGCCTTTTTGCCTTTTCAATATGGATCTAAGTGGTAGCATCGGCACCATGATCCACATCGCACATCCATGTTGGCACAATGTGCATCAAAATATTTTTCTTTGTTGCCATTGAGGCAAAGAAAAAAAATCTTTTTCCACATGCGACGCCGAGTATTTCTTAATTGGTTTACCCAGTCATGATGTCATAGAGTAGAGCAAATGGGAGAATCATTTACTAGGGACGTAGATGATAGCATGCGTTTCTCCTTACTGTACTCGTGTGGAGTAGGTCTTTCTCCTGTGACTTGTGCGTCTCACGTGTTCTTCGTTATCAGCAGTCAGCACGTGCCCGCTTTGCAGTTAGGTGGTAGACGCAGACGATAATATGAGCATACTTCGATTGCTTTTCTGAGGATTATTTTCGATAAATGATCACTGGCACAGCATAACTTATAAACAAAGTTATAGCAAAGAATGGGTATACAGAGGTCGCACTGCCGATCGCCAACGTCGCAAATTGCGAAAATAAAATTAGTTTGGCGAAAGAAAGTACATTTGGGCAAAAATATTGACAATTGCTTTTCTTAATGATGTACGAAAAAATCTAATTTGGCGAAATGTTAAAAAGAGCCAGCGCAACCCCTGGGGTATATATAGTATCATATGTCAAAGGAGCGAAATTTGCTTATTGTAACGTGTGCCGGAGTGATTTCAGCATTTCTCATGGAGGAAAGTATGACATTTCTCACCACTCGAGTTCGTCAAAACACAGTGAAAATGTGAAACGTGCTAACAGCAGTAAAAGTCTACAAACATTTTTCAAAGAGGACGGACAGTCCAGTGGCAGATTAATGCAAGTTTCTCAGGGGTGGGCAGTTAGAAGATTGACATATACATCCATATTATGGAAGCAATTTAGGATCTTTTACATTAATTTCTTTTTTCTCGGGGGCCGGTCGTCCCCCCCCCTTTTAATCCCCCCTTGGGACTGTCGGACGTTATTCATGCAAAACTGTTATTTACATCTTTCTTGATCGAATACAATGTTCCTATTTCAGCAGCTGACTATGCTGAATGTGAGAGGGTTTTCAGTATTATTTGGAAAAACAGAAATGAATTCAGGTGCAACTTGTCTAATAAGATTTTGGAAAGCCTTTTTTATTATGAAAGATTTTTACTTCAGATTTTCTGAATAAAGCAGAAAAAGCTACTGCTGCTTCTTTGAAGTCAGCACACGTCAAAATGAGTTTTTTCAAGCCAGTTAAGTGATTATAATTAATAAATTGTTAGTCACAAGAAATCTGGAAAATGGTGTATTAATTGATTTGCCTTTTATTCAACAACTTCATTTTCTTTTATTGTTCTTAGCTTTATTTAATCTACTTCAAACAAATAATTGTGATATAAAATGCATTAAAAATAATACTCGTGCATTATATGGTGAAAGGTAAAAAATAACGCTCACGCGTTGTATAGCAAAAAGTGTCGAAATTTCTGTTCGCGCGCTGTTTTACACATTTTGATTTTCCCAGGTTGGCAAGTCTGTTAGTGATGTATTGCAATTGTTCTTATCCAATTAAATACATTATGTGCAAAATTACTTTGTAAAAATGCAAAATTACTTTGTACTTACTAATGGCATTACACTGTAAACTGAAAAATATGTGCATGTACACATATACAAAATATTGATATAGACTTTTATTCGGTAAGTATTCATGATAGAAAAATACAAAAAAGTATTAGGTAAAAAAAGGTACAAAAATTTATGGTATAGATCAAAATTTTCAGTAAAATCTAAATAAATACAAATTTTTAATTTTTATACAGCCCCCTCTAGAAAAAAATCCAATTTGTAAAATGTGCCTCATACATTAACTGTGGGATGCACAAAAAGTGAGCATTTTGTCCAAAAAAGTATTAAAGACATGAAAATAAATATATGCTTATTTAAACCACTTTTCTAACTCTCTTGAAGGCAAAAAAGCTCGTCAAATCATAGCATTTTAGGGGTTGTACACAAATCATAAAAGAAAACAATTGTATAAGTACAAAATACTTCAGCTATTATTGGTATTGTATAGCCCTTCACCAACTTTGTTTAAAAGAACTTTTAAGTCTTTTTATGAGGAAAGGCTGAAATTTTGTATATTGCCTCACTAATGTATTTGGCGCATTTTACTAATTGGAATGTCTTTTTTTTTTTTTTCCCTTTCCCTCCTTTCTTTCTTTCTTTGGAGGCTGTATAAAAATCTAAATTTTGTTTTTAATTAAATTTTATCCCCTGAAAATTTTAAATGATACCATAAAATTCTGAACTTTTTTTACATAACTTTGTAAGTTATTGTATATGCCTATGAGCAATATTTAATGAGTAAAAGCCTAGATCAGTGTTTATGGGACACCCTGTATATGCTTATATAAAGAAAAATCTTTTTTCTATAATTTGAATTCTTATTTTCTTAAATTCTGTGAGTGCATTTCTCTTTTATTTATATGTATACAGTCAACTCCCACTAGTCTGCAAAAGTTTTGCCTAAAGGTTGTGCAGATTATAGGTTATTGTTTACATTTTTCTTTTGCAGATTTAGAGCGAGTTGATTTATTTAATAATGCATAAATAGACTTTAAAATGAAAGGATGGTATCTTATAAATTTTAAGATCAAGTATTTTTTCAATGGTAACTCAACATCAATTATTGATGGTAAATAATTTAAGCATACTCAAATAATACGTATACGTACAGCCAGGGATCACTCTAGAAATGAAAAAGGGCAGGGTGCACATTACAGAAAAAGGGCATATCATATCACACAAAAAGGGCAACTTTTGTAATTATTGTCTACAAACACATAAGGGTAGCTTTTATAAACATGCTTTTATGTCCAAAAATGTGTTTTCTTAATAGCAATTTTTTAAGCAAATGATTAAACAAATTTTGAAACCAAATTTTTTCACTATGAAATCTTCACTTTTACAAAAATTGTGTAAGGCAGCCATTATGCTTTATTTCAACAACAACAATTCCAAAACAAAAAAAAAGCATAAAAAAATTAAATTTTGTAATCATAAAATAATGGGAATCCGGTTTTGCCGACAAATTTTTAATAATTATGCCAATTTTCGGACCCGAAAATAACCGAAAACATTCCGTTTTAGATTCAAATTTTATCTTATTCAGCATCACTGCAACTTTTCTCTCTGTATATATGCTAGTCTGCAACTAGTGGAGGGGAAACGGGACACTTGCCCCAGGCATAGTGCTGTTACGTCAAAATTGAAATGGAAAGAAGGGAGCGGCAAAACAAAGGTTTGTCCCGGGCGACTTGACCTCTAGTTGCAGCATTATATGCATAACATTTGGAAATATTCTGTAATAAGAATGCCAGTTTAGCTAAGACGTGTCCAAGGAAAAAATAAATTGCAAGTACGCTACATAATAAAAAAAAGAGGGGGGGGGGAACGATAGTATTTCCTATCGTGGGCGGTGGCAAAGGATTTTCTAAACAGGCAAGAAGTCTTAATTATTGTTGTGTAATATTCGTAATTACATAATTATAAAATAAGTCCTGACCCTTCAGGAATCGGAAAGAATTTGACCCTCTTGCACAAATTTTTAATTTCCCAATCGATGAATTCAAAATAGTCTCAATGGCTCTCCCCTCTGCGCATTTTTGCACTGTCCATTGGGCTTTTGCTGAGCAAGTAGTACAGTAAAAATGAACATCCCAGGGGTGCGTGCCCGTGTAGTCGACGAGACTGCATTCTCGCAATCGTCGACGATTTCATTTTTTTGGAGGGGCTGCAAAATAGACACAAATTTTGTACTGACAGTTCCCACCCCTATCTCTGCCTAAAATAGCCCTATAGAATAATCATCAATTGGTCATCAATTTGGCCCCGATGCCTACCCAAAATTCGATATTTTCAAGTAGTATTTCCTGATTGCTGCACACCCTGTCAATGAATCAATTTTTTTGTATTCTTTTTAGTACATCGACGCGTGAGGAGTGTGTGTAAGGGGGAGGGGGGACACCCCACACTTCCAGAATTGCCCTTGTCTTGAACTTTTGAAAATCTGAAAAAATAAACAATAACCAAGTGGTGTTTATTAATTACTTACAGCATTTATAAAACACGGTAAGCGCCATTTACAGTAGGAAATAATTTATTGTTATGACTACTCTTCTGGATGACAGATTGTTTCTCTAATGAGATATTTTATGACCTGAAGCTACAGCGAAATGTTTTAACCCTACTTCCTTGCTGTTGTTGTTGGAGAGAGGCTTTTTTGGGGACTAGCCGGGACCACCTGACCCCGGTCTAGCCGAGCGCCAGCAATGTTAATGATAATCAAAGAAAACGGGAAACAAGGAGGGGTGGAGAAAAGGAGAGCAGCATTTTGATTGGAAAAACATTTTGATTGGAAAAGAGGGCGGAATTTTATCAAGAAAAAGGTCATTTTACTGGAAAAAGGGCACCAGGGCGGGCCGTCCCCCTGAAACGCTCTAGAGTGATCCCTGCGTACAGCAATAAAATGTACATATTTATTTTAAAAATATGAAATACCATATTCCAACTGCAGGAATGAAAATTCATAATTTAATACTCTTTAAATTTTTTAAACATTGGTGTAATAGTGGTTTGTTTTAAATTTTTACATTTGTTTGCAGAAATTTTTATCCTGGAAATTGAGTAAATGCGCAATTTCTTATTCAGAAATAAAAGATTGTTTTGAAAGATAACTAATGTAATTCTCCCCCAATTTTAAACCCTTCATCAAGTTTTTAAAAAATTTATTTATCAGAATCACTTTCGGATGGATTTTAACAATATTGTACAATGCTGAATTTTTAACAAATAGTTATTTTAAGTGTGATTATAAATTAGCTGATAGTTACAGAGACCTGATTCTAGTTTCACTTTCTACAAACAAAACTTTCACCAGTGTTTCACTCTATGAAGGAAAATTGCAATGTAAAGTTGTCTGTGTATATCTAAAATGTGTGGTAGATTATAGGAGTTTGTGGATTATATTGTTGCTGATTAGAGGAAGTGTATATGATTTATTTATTTTATTAACAGAAGGAAAAAATAAGATTCTGGCAATCATGAATCAGGCTATCTCAAAACCCCGAGAAAGGAAAGATAACTGGCCTGTATCAGGTATTTTCTTTTTTGTTGTTGTTTATTCTGCTTAATTTTGTAAATTAAATACATTTTATTCGTTATTTATTTTCATCATTTTTTTTTTATCCCAGGACTATTGTTTCATGAAGTGTTAAATTAGTTTTATAGATTTAACTATAAATTTTTGTATTAATGAAATTTCTATGTGGCCAAAAGAAGAAGCACTGAAATCTTGTGCCATTGTTTTGGCAGAAGGGATGATTATACTGTCAAACCTTGTTCATTTGCTATTGTAGGTTTCTTCTTTTTGACAATTTAATGATGGTAGATGAAGATGTTTCAGATTTCTTCAAATTGTGTATTATTAATGACTGTCATTTTATCTCTCACCTCATTTATTGAAAATTGTCTGAAAAATGCGGCATAAAAGTATGCGACATAATTTTACATATATTTAAATACTATTAGTTCACAACAGCTTTAATCTCTTGTTACAATATTTTGTAAGCTGTAGAATATGCATCCCGTGTATTTTTCTATAAATAGGTTACAATCATAAAAATTTCAACATAAGGTTACCAGGCAAAATACATGAAAGATGAGAGATGAAATAACATAGTCAATTAATATCGTTTTAATATGGCAATAATGAAACTAAAAAATTAGGGGGGTTCAGGGGGGGGGGTCTCCCTGATGAGGCTTGAACAGCCGAGTTCATTTTTAATTCTGTATATTTTTAACTGGCTGATCTTTTCTATATTTTAAAACTGGCAAATATTAAGAGTTGTAACTTCTTGAGAAGAGGTTTTAATATGGATGAATAATCTCAGGGACTACTCTGGATTTCAGAGGGATAAGATATTTATTAGAAAAATTAAAGTTTGTTTACAAACATAATTTCATTTATGTATATTACAGGGTGTGTATGGACTCCTTAGAAAGTACTTAGTATCAAGTCATTTCCAAGGTGCTTAGAACACCTTTATATAATGTTTAGATTCCTCAGAAACTCTTTAAATTTATTTGACTCTGAAGACGTTTGCCCTTGCAAGAATAAATTAGGCTTTTGTATACAAGTCTATTTGGTATTTATTGAAAAGAAATAAAAATTCATCATCTGACTGTTACTCTAATATATCTCTCTATTCTAAAAAAAAGTAAAGGCCGCTGTCGCCGCCGCTGGTGCTGTCAAAGCTTCTGGACCTATCTCCTCCTAAACCGTAGGGATTTGAGTTTCGACTAAGGTACCCACAGATTCGAAAAATTCCGAGGAACCTGCTAAGCTGATTTAAATTTCGAAAATCGAATTATTTTAGAAGATATTAATAAAAAACTGAAAAAATAAACCGAATGGTTGCCAGATTTGGCATAAAATCATTCATTCCTTTGCAACAAAGCGTTTCCAAGTATCTAGAATCGCGTGAAATTTACGAAGTTAACACAAAAAGCCTAATAACTTCTTCACCGTTTGCACGATCCGCTTGAAAATTTTCATTATCATGTATAAAAATATAGAAAACAATCTGCGCTTCTTTAAAAATCTGAAAATCTACCCGTTCCCTCCTTTTTAAGCGATTTTTCGCTATTTTCAGCACCATTTTATTTCCGAGAGTCAAAAAAGTAAATCATTTGCATGACAAAATTACCCTTTTCAAGTGAATATGACGTCATACAATTGGGATTCAAATTCGTTTAAAAGAGATTTTCTAGATTACACAGTTTATTATCATTTTTTTTTTCACAAATAAATCGTTTGCATGGACATGAGAATAGCTGTGTACACAAAACGAAATCTTTCGATTGTGAAAAGATTCCGCGAGTTTCCAGAACAGCATGCAATTTAATTTCGGTATCTCTCTATTCTAAAAAAAAGTAAAGTCTGCTGGTGCTGTCAAAGCTTGTTGGCCTATTTCCTCCTAAACTGTGGGGATTTAAGTTTCAACTAAGGTGCCCACAGATTCGAAAAATTCCGAGGAACCTGATGAGCTAAGTTAAATTTCGAAAATCGAATTATTTTAGAAGATATTAATAAAAAACTGAAAAGATAAACAGAATGGTTGCCAGATTTGGCATAAAATCATTCATTCCTTTGCAACAAAGCATTTCCAAGTATCTAGAATCGCGTGAAATTTACAAACATGAGTTAGAATTATGCCCATTTTGTCTGTATTTAGCAGAGTTTTATACTTCAAAACTTTGAGCAGTGAAAGCTAGTAAGAAAAATGAATTGAGGGCTTGCCAGGTAAAAGATGACAAAAACGTTTACCTTGATAGTTCTTTTATTTAAGTAATGAAGCATGAAGGCTGGTATACAGATGGGGATGAACAAATGGAAACAAAAAACAGGCATTTGATGTGGTACAGCATCTATGTGGCATCGGACATTCTGGACAACAAATCGAACAGCATCACCTTGAGATAAGCTTGTAGCGGCATAATCAAAAAAAGGCTTTGTTGGAAGCTGCGACGGGATGGCTCGCCAGGTTAATCGTTTGACTCAGCTCAGAGCATCTCACATGGCTGGCTTCGAGCGTCCTTCCATACGCATCTGTCGCATCACCCTTTTCGCCTCCTCTCTGCGTGCCTCTCTCGCGGCGAACGGCGAACTTTTATACTATTGGCCAGGCAACGACGTCACCAAGGACTGCGGACCTGTGACGTGAAAAGAAAAAGGAGAAAATAGCTCCGCGGCAAGTCGCCGGGAGTACAGTGCCTCTAGCGGCCAAAAACAGAAACACATTATGCAAAACGTTTTGCAGCAATTAGGTGCTTGTTTGAAGCGTTGATATTAGAATAGTTTTAAGTAAGAACTTTAATTAATAAAAATAAGAGCTATCAGTGCCTTTAGATTTTAAGGCAAATAATTAAAGCTAAGTTATACAGCATTCAGATATAATAAAGAGAACACAGCCACATGTCATGGAACCTTTAAGGTAAGGTTTACAGTTACTTTTCCTAACAATGGCCCGCCTTCCATGACATGGCAAAAGGAACTGCTTCAAACAAGTAAAAAAAAATTCTTTCAAAAGAGAGTAAGTACTTTTCCCTCTGAAAAGAACAAAGGACATATTATGCAAATAGCGTTGAACACAGATGAGAAAGCACAAGGGTTAGTACAAAATATGCATAGTTACACTATAAAGTACGACAACTATAAAGTACAACTGGCCAGTCAAAAAAAAACGTTAGTAAAAAAAAACACATTTCAAAAGATTCACATAATGCAATTAAACACATTTGCATTCACTTTACAAAGAAAAACCAACAAGCTTGTACTTTCTTTAGGGGTGAGGTGCACCTCAAAAAAGAAAAGAGATAAAAATAGAAAAGTTTGTTTGAGTCATTTACATTCACAGAGCAAGGTTTCTCCGTTACGTCCGTTTTTTTCTTTTTTTCAAAAGATCAAGAAAATTTTTCCTTTCCCCCTTTTATTTCGTAGAGAGTCTTCGACTTGACAAAAAGAAAAGGTTATGTTCAAAAGAGAAAGTCAAAAGTGACTTTTCAGAAAAATTTGCCTAGGTTCCCTTTAGTGGGAGTAGGACTTTGAAATTTTCTTTTCAAAAGAAAGTCTAAAGAGACTTTTCAAAAAAATTTCGCCTAGGTTCCCTTTAGTGGGAGTAGGGCTTTGATACCGAACAAAAAAGTTTTTCGTTGAATGTTGTAAGTCCAGTCTTTGGAAGAGGTTTTGTGAAAATATCTGCTGGGTTATTCTTTGTATTTATATATTTTAAGGTAAATAATTTATCTATAACTAGGCTTCTTAAAAAGTGATACTTTACATGTATGTGCTTCGTCCGGCTGTTCTCAATGGGCGAGTTGCTGAAATCTATGGCGGCAGTATTGTCGCAAAAAAGTGTAACTTTATCCAGGTCTTTGGGAAGTAGTTTTAGATTTATTAGCTCATTATAAATTCTTTGTGTCCACAGCAATTATTTGGAGGCTTCTGTCAGGGCGATGAATTCCGACTCCATCGAAGATAGAGCGACACACTTCTGTTTCGACGTACGCCATGATATGGGGGTTTGATCCAGCATTAAAATATATCCTCCCATTGACACTCGGTCATCTCTGTTTGAAGCAAAATCAGCGTCTGAGTAGCAATTTATGGAAATCTGATTTATATTAGATAATTTTAATTTGAGGTGTGAAGTAGATTTAATGTAGCCAAGTAATTTTAATAATTGATTGAAATGATTCTTTCCGGGATTAGATTGAAATTGTGATAAAACATTTACTGCGTATGAAATATCTGGACGGGTTCTGCTTGCAAGGAACGACAAACATCCTAAGATGTTGCGATAGGGAAATTTTTCCATTTCTTTAACTTCTGCGGCGTTAGTTGGACAGTCCATTTTTGGCATTACGATACCCGGAGCGATTGGAAGGGATGAGATGGGTATATTAAAACTTTTAAAGCGGTTGTAAATCTTGTTTATGTATTCCTCTTGATGTATAAATAAGCCATTTTCATTTTCTTCAAATTGAACGCCTAATAGTTTTCTTGTTTTCCCCAACTTCTTAAGATTGATTTTTCCTTCTAATAAATCGAATACGTGGTTTATTTCCTTTTCTGTTTTAGCTAGGAGTACAATGTCATCAACGTATAGAAGTAACACTACTAGATTGTTGTAAACATAAACGCAGTTGGTCCACTCAAGCTTGAAAAAGTGTAATTCAGTTAAAATTCTGTGAAACTCATTAAACCATTCTCTGCCACTCTGCTTCAAACCATATAAGGCTTTATTTAGTTTACATACAAAATCTTTCTTACCTTCTTCCTTGAAACCTTGAGGTTGGAACATATAAATTTCGTCTTCAATCGGAGCGTACAGGTACGCGGAGGTTACGTCAGCTTGAGAGTGGTTCCATTTATAGTGACCTACTAGTAATGAGAAAAAGAAACGAATTACAGTAAAATTAACAATAGGACTAAAGACTTGATCGTAAGTTTCCCCTCTTCTTTGCCCAAAACCCTGGGCGACGAGTCTTGATTTAAAACGTACGATTTTTCCACTAGCGTCTCTTTTTACTGTATACACCCATCGGTTTCCGATGATTTTCGCATTTTCAGGTTTCGGAACTAAGTCCCATACTTTTCTTTCATTCATTATATCTAGCTCGTCATTCATAGCTTGCATCCACTTCTCTGCCTCGGGAGATTTAATTGCCTGGAAAAAATTATTTGGTATTTGAATTTCTTCTAGTCAGGAATCTGAAAAATTAGCTTCATCTTGTACAATGCCCGAGTATGTATTTTTACCTTTAAAACAAAACATTTCTGGATCATATTTAATCCCGTGTTTATTGCAGTAGCTTTTTACATCATTATGGGATCTTAACCTGACATTACTGCCCTCAATTCCGTAATAAATATCGGTTCGAGACTTGTCTTTTCTTGGAACTGCTCTTCTAACCCAGTTTACTGTTTTAAGTTGCGTTTTTACGTTTCTATAGGATTCCCTCTCCCCTTCAGATTCGTCACTTTCCCCTTCCTCAGATGTACTTGGCTTACCTAAATACATTTCTTTCTTTTTGTCAAAAATAAAATCCTTTTCCTGTGTTTCGTCTTCACATTCACTATCCCCCGAATCCTCGTTGGGTGAACTTATAGGGTCCAGTACGACTCCATTGCTTTCATGTTTTTGTATTTCCTCTTCGAATCTAACGTTAGAAGTCTCGATTACTTTCCTATCGCCAGGGATCCAAATCCTATATCCACGACTTTGCATCGCGTAACCCACCATAGTGCCTTGTTTTGCCCTCATGTCAAGTTTATTTCTTAATTGACGAGGTACTCCCACGTAAACTTTCGAGCCAAAAATTCTTAAGTGTTTAATGGAAGGTTTACGGCCACTAAAAAGTTCAAAAGGCGTTCTTACTTGATTAGCGTGGCAAGTTCGGTTCCAAACGTAGGTAAAACAAAGTAGTGCTTCTGACCAAAAGCTGTTATTTAATCCGCTTGAGCTTAGCATAGCTTTTACAGCATCTAGGGCAGTGTAGTTGTATCTCTCGCTAACTCCGTTCTGCTCGGGAGTATAGTCGTTTGTTCTTTCAGCGTGAATCCCTTCTTCATCTAAAAACTTTTTAAATTCGTTATGACAAAATTCCATCCCATTATCGGTTCTGATGTTAATAATTTTAGTGTTTAAAAATCTTTCTGCCCTTCTTTGAAATTTCTTAAAACACTCAAATACTTCGGTTTTCTTTCTCATAGGATATACGGTAGTCTTCCTGGAGTAGTCGTCTGTTATTGTTAAAAAGAAACGATGACCAACTATTGATTGGTTGGGAAGTGGACCACAGACATCCATATGTAAAAGTTGTAGGGGTTTAGTTGAGCGGATTGAAGGGATGCTTTTAAAACTTTTACGTCTCGTTTTAGCTATTTTACAATTATGGCATGATATTTCGGGGTTTGCTCTTAAAGTAGGAAGGTCAAAGACACAGTTTGATTTACTAGTTTCATTATGGACTTATAATTAATATGACAGAACCTTTGGTGCCAGAGTTCTAAATCTTCCGATTTAGGGGGAGAGGAGACATTTGCTTCTGGTTTCTTCTCGTGAGTATTTTTAGAATTTCGCTTCAAATTATCATACTTGGGATACAAAAAGTACAGTCCTTGCTTCTTATAGGCGGTGAATAATTTTTGATTATTTTTCAGAAATGCATGAACTTTACCCTGACCACCTCTAAAGGTAAGACCTTCTGAATCAAGGATAGAACCGGATAGTAAATTGCGTCTTAGTTCAGGGGAGTATAAAACATTTCTCAAAACACGTTTCATCTTTCCGTTCTGGAAATTCAGAACTACGGTTCCCTTCCCCTCGACAGGACATTCAATACCATTTATGGCGACGGACATTGACTTACCCTTAATGGGTGTAAAATATTTAAATAGATCTTTTTCATTACAAAAGTGATTACTTGCGGCAGTGTCAAAAACCCATGAACGATCATTTTCAATTACTTGGTTAGAATAAGCTTCAATAATAAAATTTTTAGGGTGATAAGATCCTTTTTGCTTTTGGGGAGGAGGGTGTCTGCAGTTGATTTTTAAATGTCCGGTTTTTCCGCATCCATAGCAGCGCCTCGTCTCACGTTTAAAGTTTCCTTTACGAGGGGTACGTTTTTCATGTTTGGCTTGACTGGACATAGCAATAGCGGCACGGTCGCCTAAACTTTGTTTCAACCTGGCTTCCTCGGCTAATAATTCAGCTAGGACTTTATCGAACTTAAATTCATCGTCATCCCATCTATAGATGGCCTGCACAATCCCTGCGTACTCAGGGGGTAAATATCTAATTAATTGAAAAGATTGGTACCAATCCGCTAATGGTGTACCAGCTTCACGCAACTGCGTTGCAATAGATTTTAAACGAGCACCAAATAATCCTACTTCCTCATTGTCGTTAATTCTGCATGAAAAGAACTCATCGGTCAAAGCGATAGAACGAGCTCTTGATTCGGGCTTAAAGTGTTTCTTTAGCTTTTCCCAAACTTCCTTGGGATCATATGTCCCGGCGAGGAGGGGTTTATATTCACTGGATATATTTAAATATATGGTACTATACGCTTTACCGTATCTAATTTTATAGTCCCTCAACTCTTTAACTTCCGTTTCTTTTGGTCTAATTTCTTTGCCGGTTACAATATCCCAGCAATTTCTATCTATTAACAAGACTTTTATATCTTCTTTCCATGTCTCATAGTTATCAGAGCCCAATTTATCAACTTGCATCGATATAGTTTCCATTTTTTTTTTTTTTTTTTTTTTTTTTTTTTTTTTTTTTTTTTTTTTTGATTTCAGATAGATTTATATAATTAAAAACTTCTAATCAGGGTCCGCCCTCTTAATGCTCGTTAAAATCTTTTTGTAAATAGTTAAAATCAAGGAATACATGCATATACTTAATAACATAATCTTCACATAATTTTAAATGGCAGAGGCCCATTACCGAAATGTCTGTATTTAGCAGAGTTTTATACTTCAAAACTTTGAGCAGTGAAAGCTAGTAAGAAAAATGAATTGAGGGCTTGCCAGGTAAAAGATGACAAAAACGTTTACCTTGATAGTTCTTTTATTTAAGTAATGAAGCATGAAGGCTGGTATACAGATGGGGATGAACAAATGGAAACAAAAAACAGGCATTTGATGTGGTACAGCATCTATGTGGCATCGGACATTCTGGACAACAAATCGAACAGCATCACCTTGAGATAAGCTTGTAGCGGCATAATCAAAAAAAGGCTTTGTTGGAAGCTGCGACGGGATGGCTCGCCAGGTTAATCGTTTGACTCAGCTCAGAGCATCTCACATGGCTGGCTTCAAGCGTCCTTCCATACGCATCTGTCGCATCACCCTTTTCGCCTCCTCTCTGCGTGCCTCTCTCGCGGCGAACGGCGAACTTTTATACTATTGGCCAGGCAACGACGTCACCAAGGACTGCGGACCTGTGACGTGAAAAGAAAAAGGAGAAAATAGCTCCGCTGCAAGTCGCCGGGAGTACAGTGCCTCTAGCGGCCAAAAACAGAAACACATTATGCAAAACGTTTTGCAGCAATTAGGTGCTTGTTTGAAGCGTTGATATTAGAATAGTTTTAAGTAAGAACTTTAATTAATAAAAATAAGAGCTATCAGTGCCTTTAGATTTTAAGGCAAATAATTAAAGTTAAGTTATACAGCATTCAGATATAATAAAGAGAACACAGCCACATGTCATGGAACCTTTAAGGTAAGGTTTACAGTTACTTTTCCTAACACATTTTATGCCAAAATAAAAACTATTTGAAATAAGTAACTCAAAATGTGTTACACAAAGTTGACAATTTTCAAATAGTAAGTTCGCTTAGACAACAGGAGTTTAGAATTAGCGATTATTCGTTTTTCCAAAACAGAATAACTAATATCTTGAAAATGAAAAATAATTAAAATGCTGATTATTTTAAAGCCGGTTCTTGTCCAGCTGGATTATTTGCTACCAGTAGAAATATTTGGCGTTAACTATGCCATTATAGCAGTTATAGTACACTTTGGATATTTGCTAGCGCGATGAGATGGTATAATTTGTGGTGTTAAGTACGCCAATCTGCAAATGATTATGTAAATGAAAGTATGGATAACGGTTTTCCGGTAACCTTAAAAGAACAGTAAATATAGGTTGTGAGTATGTGTAAATTGCCAAATAATGAAAAGTCGCCATTGGTGGCAGGCTATTCTATCTGTTCCATAGCTTTTATTAATTTTACATGTACGCAAGTCGCCAAATAATGAAAAATCGCCATGGGTGGCAAATCGCAAGGTGTCCAATAGGTTTTACATTATTAAAAATACAGCTGAAACATATGTTCTTATTTTATTACGTAGCTACTAATTAGTATAACCTTTGAATGGCAACATTAAATATCATTGTGTTTCTGAGGAGTACAAATAATTTTTCCAGCGATTATAAGCGGAATCCGCACTCCAGGTGGAGTATAGCTCAGGACCCGTACAACACGGATTCCCATAACAAAATATCTTCCGTGTTATGAGGGGTAGGGGGTCTACTGTAGTGTGAAGTTTAAATTTTTATGTACCAATGAAGATGCAAGAACTAAGCAATGTGTAGCTTAGCTCAGTAACATTCTATCTGATCCAATCTTTGGGTTTTCTCTGTTGAAATTATGTCTTTTTTATGAATAAGCCCGATTAGGGGCCGAATGCCTAATATGAAAAGCGAGCGTAGCGAGTCTGGGGGTCTTGGTGCCTAGTATATTACATAATTCATTGTAGTATACTGTGCACTTAGTACTGTTAGGCTGAAATATATCGGAAAACATTTTCCTTTTTGCTTCCTTGAAGTAATGAAATTAATTTAAGAAGGAAACTGTTTTAAGTCAAGCAAAAGTTTATTTTAGCCTCCTTAATTTTTTTTTTTTTTTTCTGAGTAATCCTTAGATTATTTATCTTCAACACTTTATGAACCCTGATATTAAGAAGTTTGGTTGCAGTTGTGAAAAATACTTTTATTCCATAAGGTGTGGAAATTTGATTAAATTTGTACTAAATTTATGCATGAAATATGTATAAAAGGTGCATGCACCAGTTTTATTTCAGTGTAATATTACAAAACAGTAACTTTTCTTCAATAATGTTTTGTGCCATGCCATAGATTAAAGAATTCAGCAAATCAGAAACATTTAGGAGCAAGTTTTATATGAGTATGACTGAAAGGGTTTACGTTTTCCATTCCCTTGCAGCAATTTTTTCATTATCAGATATTCTTCACCATATGTGTTTTCCAAAGTTAAAAATATGTGTGAAGAATGTTGGACACTCTCTTCGCAAAGACTTCTTTTCCGAAAGAATGGCAGTCAAGGGTGGTTGAGGTTAATCTATATTATTTTTCATATTTGGCTGGAGAAGGACCAGCGACTTATTGACAAACTCGTTGCATGTTAACTGGGCAATTACTATATTGAAAATCCCTCGCAAATTTTTTGCTCCTGACCTACTTACCCCCTTGTTTCCCAATTTGTCACTAGACACAATGGGCGTTACCCTTTCTTTAATTGGCTCTCTAAAGTGATGTCATTTACTTACTTAGCTCAAGAATTTTTAGCTTAGTCAACCGGAAACTGCAAATGTCTGGAAATTTAGCTTAATTCACACTTTTGATTCTTAAGTGTTCTCAAAATTTGTCTCTGAAAGTAATATTTGTCTGCCCAAGAAACAAACCTTACAGTGAAAGTACTCTCTTTCACAAAGATGGTTTTTCAGATGACTTTAAATTAGATTAAATTGTCAAAGACTATTTTCTTATTACATATATCAATATCAGATTGTTATGTATTATAAAAACTTTTGTAAGAGTATAGAGTTGTATAGATTGGTGCATGCAAAAAGAGAATCTTGCTGTAGACAGGTTCAGAATACCTCAAGTAAAATGGAGTAATTTCACAAAGGACCAAAGAAAATATCATTATAGGATGGTTTATTGTTATACACAGGTTTCACTGCATAGTTTAATTTATGTATATTTTTGTCTTATAAATTTTTGATTTATAATATTGATATTCTCATACTTTATCTTTCAGAAAAGTTGGAAGTTCCAATCCACAAATTATCTCACTTTTATGGATTAGGTGGTAGTAACCTAAAAAAGATACGATCAGAAACAGGTATGGATTTAAAAGTTGACTTTATTTATTCTGAATGGTATCAAGACAGAAATTATTTTGTGAGCTTGGCATGTGAATTTCCCATGTGAACTTGCTGAAACTGTTTGAATACTCATTAAAATATATAATACTAGCCGCCTCCGGCGACCAGTTGGTTCGCCATCTTAATAAATCTTGTTCGGAGAGACTCCTGTTCTTCACCGGCTCTTGGCACTCAAATCTCAGATTCTGAAAGGAATTTAAAATTAAGATGGTTACAAACAGGGACGGCCCTATGGTAAGTGTCATCCCTGGTAATGTAAAAAAGATGCCCCCTTTTATGCTACTTAGTTTTTGAGTTCGAAATGATGCCCCTTCGAAGCCGGTGCCCAGATGCATTGCTTCCTGTGTCGGGCCGCCCCTGATTACAAAAATAAGATGGTTAAATGATAAAAACCTGCAAAAAGAAACAAATTATTTTCATCTTATATTAATTCTGAAGAGCTTCTGGATGTATTGGCCTTTATCAAAAAAGAAAGGGAAAAAAAAAAAAAAAACTAAGAAAATCTGAAACATTTTCAGATTTTAAATACTAACTAAAGCGCTATGTATTAAAAGCGTATTATAATCCATGGGTCTTCCCTATTTTCTTTCCTTATTCCATTAAGTTGGAAAGTATATCATTATTCATGAGTGTGATTAAACACAACTAAAATTGATATTTCTATCCTTTTTCTGGATGTAATACATTAGAAATAGATGGGAAAAGCTGTGCAGAAAAATGCACAATTAGAACTGAAATAAAGTTTAAAAACTCATTCTGGTGTATTCATAATTCAAGTAGCAGAAGCAGACAATAAATAGTGCTTCGTGCTAGAATCACATATCCTCAAAATCGTATATCAACAATTTTATTTGGTGCCAAATTAAAAAGTTGCACGTTTTAGTCTCGGAAAATTTTCAAATCATATTTTTCTTTGAGTATAAAACATTTCATTCCTGCTCTGATTTCACATGCGCACGATGTTTTAATTAAAAAATAACCTTACAAATAATGTAAACAAACAAACAAAAAAAATCGTTATTCTTTTAGTTTTACTTCAAGAGTCTCAATAATTTAATAAACTCACCAAACATGGCAACCTAGATAGCTAAATTCTCCCTCTTTCCACTGCAGGGTTACAATTGTGAAATGGCGAGAACAAAAATGATCATTTTGCGACACGTTTTTTATCGATATCTCCTAAAATTATTCGAATTTCGAAAAAATCGCTTCGAGGTGTGTCGAAACCAGTCTTGGAGAATTTCCGTACAAAATTTGGTAGGTCTACGATCACCCGTTTCGGAGCTGTGCGAGACACAGACAGACAGACAGACAAACTAATGGACAGTTTACGCATTGCTTTATTTATATAGATGTGTTAGCCTTTTTTTTTTTTAAAGTTATAATTGCATGATTTGCAAGATAAGCAGAACTTTGTTAATTATTTCAAATTTAAAAAGAAGTGTCCATTATTAGTAAAAATACACACATTGTATTCAGACATGCCATATCTCAGAATTTTGGTCTGAGTCACATATTTTTTTAACAGTACTTTAAACCTCATTATTTTTAACACTTTCCAACAAGGTTGAAAAGTGTTTTGATTTCAGTTTATCTCTCCATCCATGCTCTAACTGTCACAAATATGCACAAAGACTACAAAATTTATGTGTGTTATTCCTATGTACTGTACCATGTACCCTATTTAAAAGGGTGGCATTTCTGGGTTTTTTTTTTTTTTTCAAGAGCACTCAAAATATTCCCAGCTCATTACCCTCTGCAAGTAAACATTTTTTTAAAGGGTATTGTACATATATTCAGCCATTTCAAGCAAACAAAAATGGATGCATGGTAATAGGGATCCCAAAATAATGATCTTCATCGAAAACAGTGTCTGTATCATTTATAGTTCTACTGGAGCATTCAATAAAATAATTCCATGCATTGCAGTCTACTGCAGTTGAGACATTTAGTGCGATACAATAAGTGTATAAACGTTTGTAACAGTTTACACTTCAGTTTTGATGGAAATAAATTTTAAAGTTCCTTTACAGTTCTCACAAAATTACATTAATAGTGATATACAACTTTTTTTTTTTAATTATCTCAAATCTTGCCAGATTTTAGGACAGTACATCACCAAATTTGGCTCAAAAATATTACAGTGTTGGAAAGTGTTGTATAATCAATGCATTTGGCATGATTTATCTTTCTTGTTTTTCATTTTCTTGAGTATTCCAATTTATAAAAAAAAAAGATTCTTAGCAAGCTAATCATTTCAGATAGTATAAAAGATCCACCCTTCTTCAGTTGCAAAAAAAATTGCACCATCTATGCAGGAGCTCTAACCTTCCTACCTATGTAGATAATGGAACTTTTTTGGAACTGAAGATGAATCATTTCTACCACCTGAAAGAATTGTCTTGCTAAGTATCTTTTTTCTGTGTTATTTCAATTTCCCATGTATTATTTTAATTAATTGTTAATTTTATTTTATAGGAGTTCATTTAGTATTTTTCGCTTTTCCAAATTAGCAACATTTAAAAATTGAATGGGGAATCTTATTTTAATTGAGTAAAATAATGGTGTCGTTTTTTAATATTTTAAGAGCTTTGTGCATTTATTTTTGTCCATATTAGAAAGGACCTATCAAAAATTGTCGTATTAAAATAATTAAAATGTTGTAAAATAACATTCATAAAAGGTATTACAATATAATATAAAAAAGAATTTCTTAAACTGTAGGTCGCAAGCCCAATCGAGGCCACCAAATCTGCAACAGGGGTTGCTAAAAGTTTAGCAGTTTTGAAAAATTTTAAACTTATTATAGTAATTTTACGACATTTTTGTCTTTAATCATCATAAAATCAAAGTGTCAACCAAATATAAAGAATATTGAAGAAGTGCTTAGTCCTGCGGCGTCAACTATTTTGATAAGAAATTTGATAATATAATTAAAAATAATCAACCACGGTTTTCCCATTGATAGTTAATCCTCACATATGAGATGTTAGACATAAGTGGGTTTTCTCATTAGTGACCTTTCAAAGTGGCTACACTTAATGGACAGACTATACTTTATGTTTAAATTGAACCAAGTAATTGAATTTATTTTTATAATTGTTTTATATTTTTAAGTTGTTAGTTATCTAAAATGCTAACATTGTTCTATGTCATTCACATTATTCTAACTAACTACCTAAACCTGCAAAAGTATATTACAGTACAAGTGAAGAAACTGGCAGTTTCACTAACGGGTCTGTTGAATTTGCGTAATGCTTTTGGAATCGCATAAAGTTGTTTTAAATATTATGGGGTTTACACACCCAAAAGTTAAGAAACCCTGCTATAAAATAACACAAAGGTACTGATGATAACACCTTTTTTTGAGTGTTATTTAGAAAAGTTTTTAATTATTTTGTTTTTTAAACAACAGTTTTTGCTTGGGTGTTCTTTGTTATAGATCCTATTATTAAAACACTTAAGAACCTGCTAATGAAAATTAGTAAATCTTTGTATTGAGCTAGTAAGGTTTTCTCCGATTAAAACTCATGTTTCATCAAAGGAAAAAAAATATACTTTGCATTTTTTAAGTAAACAGTTATCCATGAATTCAGTTAATGAGATGCCATATAATTCTTTTTGATGAGTACTTTTGTTGAGTTTAAAAGCATTATTCATTTTGTAAATAATATTTTGATTTATTAATATAGTTCTGTTTTAAAGGTGTCCAACTTACCTCGGTAGAGAATGGTGTGTTTTCTGTTTTTGCTCCAAATGCGAGTGCTATGGCAGAAGCCAAAGAAATAATTGAGAAAATATTAAAGGAGGAGGTTAGTATAGTTTTTTTTTTAATTAATTGTTTGTTTTCAAGTATCCAAAAGAAAAAAAAAAAAAAACATCTGTTTTCGAAAATTTTGATTTTTAAATAATTGAGAATGCCTTAATTTGAGATTGTGCAGATTGATTAAGTTGGCCAAAAAGTTTTTTAATGTGGAATTACATTCCTCCATAACAGTCCTATGTTTAAAAAAAAAATGCTAGAAAAGCCATGATTAAATACTTCAAATAAAAATTGTTGTTAACCAGAGCCAAGTATATTTGATAATTAAAACTGCTGGTGTAATTGCTCCTTATTTTGATTCATTTGTACTATTTAAATTAATTATTATTTTTTTAACTATTCTAGAAAGCTCCTGAATTAGAACCTAACATATATACAGCCAAAATAGTAGAAATTAGGTAAGGTTAATATTTAGATGTTTTACTTTAATCTTGTTTTATGTTTCCATTTGTATACATTATTCTTATTGGATATTTTTCAGGGACAATGGTGTTATGGTTACAATGCACC
>JAWZYV010000239.1:0-24215 GCA_038373885.1 Cheiracanthium punctorium
GGGTCATTAAAATGGAAGCCTAAAGTGCGTAACATTATTTGAGAAAATTTAAAATAAAATCTGATTAACAGATTTCAGGATGCGATGCGTAACCTTAAATTTTAATCTCAGTGATTGAAGCACAGTTTTTGAACGGTTTACGCATTGTGCTTCCGTTCCACAGGTCCGCAGTCGGGTCGATGAAATGAGAAGCAAGCTTGCTTGGCAGTTTAAAACTGGTGTCTTTCCGTCAGGCTGACCACAATTGGGAACTCTCGCTGAGTTCCCACTGTTTAGTCAGACGAAGAATCCGACTGATGAAGATTGAATTAATTTTCAGTCAAAAGTATCGTATTTTGTTATAATAATCATGTTATGTGCGTTTTTATACACAATGTTTTTACTTATTTTATGAAACCAGATAATTCAAGGAGAAAAATTTTACTTAAAAATGTTAAAATGTAGTTCGGTGTTAAGAGGATTAATTATCAACGAGGTCAAGGTATTGTCGTCGTTGTCAATAGGTGACGGCCGTGTGGTAAGAAAATTTCTACTGGAAGAACATCTCACAAAAAAATCTCCACTTAGAACACTTTCTTCCGTAATCTCCCCAAATACAGTGCTGGCCAAAAAGCAGATGCTGTATTTTTAGCAGTAATACCGTTAACAGTGAAATGGTGTCTCGCCGTGCCCTAATAACTCCGTTCCCGTAAGAACACGGAAAGTGAAGCATCATACGGCTTGGCCTTTTCTTGGGAGGGTGAACCCCTCTTGCGGCTGGGCTGCTGTGGGACCGTGTACGCTAATGTTGATACTCGTGAAATCCGTCGTCGCTCAAACGTCGAACATGTTTAACGCTACCTCTGGGGGTGCCAATTTTAGATGGTTTGTCCGTCATCTGAATAGGTTCAGAATTAGGGGATCCCGAGCTAAGTCGGAATTTCTCCCACCGGGGCTCATTAAAACGAAAGTCACCCCTTCCGCCTACCGCCTTCATATCTGAGGTATCTGGTACCTCTCCGCCATTGCCAGAGGGCATTAAGAACAACAACAGTGAAATCGTACGCCGAAAAACAGCTGCGAGTTCTCATGGAAATGCGGCATTCCAAATTAATAGCATGATAATCATCCACGTCCACATCTTCCTGAAAACCTACTACATCTTTTTTTGGAGCACAATTTTACTGTCAATATCTTAACTCAGTGATTCGCAAACTTGTTAGAGTCCCATTTTCGACTAAAAATTTTCCAAGGCGCCCTACCCTTCGTAAATTATAACAGTACGAGATTAAATAATAAAACTCATGCATCTTCATTATTTAACAATTACTATTACTTTATTAACATTAAATTAATAATTAATGCGATGGATGAGCCTGCAAATCGCTGCGCATTTTCTCAAATCGTGGAATTAAACGGGGCACGGCTACCCTCATTTCTTTTTCCACGTTGACTTTTGATGTATAGTTGCATTTTATTACAGCGACCGCCGAAAACCCAGCTTTGCACAAGTACGAAATCGAAAGTAGAATTAAAATACGCTGACATTTATCATTCAGAAAAAGATATTAATCTTTTATTGAAATCCAAACTTCTGTTAATTCTGTGTTGTCAGACTTGGCTTTCAAACTGTTGTCGCAGGATAATAATTTAAGAATCTCTTCTTCTGCAGAAGTAAATTCAGACCGAGCGTTGGTGTTCAATGTATCTTGAAACCATGCAAACTTATGGAGATTTTCATTTTGAAAGTATTTTTCAAACCAGATAATTAGCAGATATATGTGTTCTTCAGACTTCATTTTGATATCTGCAGAGAGATCATGTTCAATTGACGTCAAAAGTTGCTGCAATGTTAAAAAACAGTCTTTTGCCTGCATCTTCATTCAATTTTCTTTTCCACATTTTGAGTTTTTTTTATTAAAGCTGATATTTTTTCCGTTGACTTCAAAAGTTGGATGTTTTTCCCTGCCGGACAGGTTAAGAGAATTCAACTTTTCAAAAATATCACAAAAATATGCGAGTTTTATCAAAAAGGTGACATCAGTAAAAGTTTCTGCATCTTTGTGTGATAATAGATGTCCCTGCGGTGTACAGGAAACTGGAATGAACTTCGAACTGTTAGGATTCAAGTGCCGCCAATACCAGAAGTGCAACCGCCGCTCGCAGTTTTGCCAATTTAGCATCATTCTCTTAAATTCCCATATTCATTAATATGATGTTATGCGTTACTGCTTCAGCAGATCAGCAGAGTTGCCAACTGCTCCGAAATATAATTAACCACTTTTTTAAAACAGAAATGTTTGGCTTAAATTATAGCAAAATTTTGAAGCTAAAAGTATGGGTTGGTTATCATTTTGAAAAAACTTTTAAAGAAAATTACTGTTTACAAAAAGCGGTTAATTATATTCCGGAGCAGTTGGCAACTCTGAATTAGTTGTTGAATGTTTTAGAGTTTTAGATAACATTTAGCAATATTTTTTTAATCTGAAGCCATTTGCATAAAAATTTTATGAACTTGGGAATTTTAGAATAGTTGCTAAATTGGAATCCCCGCCATGCTGCTTGCCATGCATTTCCGATATTTGTGGAATTTCGAGCTGGCTGTCCTCCTGCCTACCCAATCGCGGGATCAATCCTTCTTTGTCGGCGCAATCTAGAAGCTGCAGTGTATATGGCTCGCCTTCGCACATTCTATTCCGGTGATTTAACTTCAGAAAAGGTCAAATCTTCGGGGTTTGTCTGTCGCATTTTTTGAGTCCGATTGTTTAAGTAACTTCCGTCAAAGACAGTCATTGATGGCTCTACTAGTTTGAAATCGTTTGTCACATTATTCTTTGAGATGCAGAATTTTATGGTAGTTCACTTAGTTAATCCAAATTAGCTCACACATTTACTTTACATACGGAGTTGTGGTGGCACGGTAGCATAATGTTGAATTCATTAAAATCTAGTAACTGATAAGGCCGAAAATGATCGTCAAGTGCAATTGTGCCACTGATAACCTACCTGGTAAGTACTTCGTTAACTGATCTAAAAATAAACAAATAAAGATATCTACACTAAACACTGAAATAAATTTAAAGGTTTTGAATTCTGAAAATAACAAATTTTTATTTTAGGAGGATTAAATATTATTTTTTCAATACAAAATACTCTAATATACAAATAGAAAATATTGTCTGGAGTAAAAATAATCTGGGGTGATGTGGTATTTGTCTAACTGTTTCTAGGGGCACTTTCTCGAAATTGGAAAAAAAAAATCGTATAATTACCATTTCTGATGCATTCGTAGTTCTGTCATCCTGAGCACAGCCAGCCTCTGGCGGAATTTTTCGGAGCTCGAGATCGGCTACTATTTCTCGGGATCAGCACGCATATGTCACACCGTCATGGTACTTATCTCATCTCCAGATTCTGTCACACTTCTCCTTCTCTCCTTCTCTCTCTGGTTCTCTCTTTTTTTTCTTATGGGGGCTTTTTTTCGTATCCCCTTCTCCTCCTAGGCTGATGGTTACGATTTGTTGGCACAGAAGGACAATCTCCGCCCTCTGCCGAATCGCGGCTTAGAGGGGGGCTTATGTGCCCCTCCATATTCCGTTCTGTCATAAATATTTTCAGGTCTGCCATAAATATTTTATCACTAATAGTCCACTGTGCTCATAGTGTCAGAAATGTCGACTAACTGGCGTCCCTTCTAATTTATTGGCCACCTGTGTGTATTGGCCACATCAGTCTCTTCGGAAATTCACTTTTTTTTTTTTTTTTTTTAAAGACCAAATTCCTACGACTGGCCCTTTTACTCCAAAACAGGAATGAGATAAAATTTAGCATAGGTGGTCACTTCTAGAGATGCCAAAGTATTTAATTTTTTTGTGTTAGATTTTCAGATTTTGCGAAAATAAAGTAAATGATTGTTGCACTCCCGAAAAATTGCAATGAAATAGAAAGAAATTTGAAATTATGTTTTGTGGCAAGTAAGTGTGTGAACTATAAATGCCAAAATTGTGTCAAATATTTCAAACATTTTGAGATTTTGTAAAAATCGTGTAAATGTTTACTCTAGTATCCCTCAAAAACAGCTTTTGAGAATAGAATGAAATTTAGTGGCATGGTGATCAGTAACGACTAAAACAAAAAATGTCTGACTTTATTTTATTTTATTTTTTGAGTTTGAATAAAAATTAAAATTTTGCAAAATTGCATTTTTAATAAAATTGAATCACTAGAAGGCGCCCGGAGTTAATATGTTAGTTAGCTATTTAATGTTTTTAATGTTTGTTTGCTGTTTTAGATTTTTTGAAATTTGCGCAGTTTTCTGGAAGCATAATATTAAAATATCTGTAGTGAATCAAACAAAATTGAGCTACAGGAGAGAAATGCCCTCGCGACATTAAAAGCTTTTCCACTAAAATAAAACATTAAGTTTGAATATAAAATATTTTCTCTATTGAGAATTTCACTCAGCACTTACTATCTAACCTGGAATCATTTAACTGTATGCAGAGAAGTTATAACATATCTTTCTATACTTTTGCCAATACGCTACTTCCGTTCTTTATACTCCTATAATGCTGAAGAAAAGTCAGGTTTTTTGTAAATCTGCATCACATACTAACCTGTCAACGATGGGTACTTCACGTAATTATCTGATCCAATTCAATATAAAGTAGTTTCTAAAAAGATGTATGATTTAAAATTTAAAGTTTAAATAGAAAGGTATAATGAACTTATCTTAATTTCAGCATTACGCCAGCTACTGAGAATCTTAATATTTTTCGCACTGAGTTTAAAGTAACAAATTTTGATACCTAGAACCCCTGGAGATAAAAATAAATGTTGAAAAAAGCGAAGATAAATGTCTAAATTGTTACTAGATAGCACTATAAGTTTTATAAGATAAAGAATTAAAGCGTGCCACTTTTGGGGGGATACCCTGTATTTAGATGTGTATGCAATTATCGTGAATTTTCCTAAAAAAAAGCACAAACATAAGTGTCAATTACTGGTGCAATCCATTTTTCTTACCCAATAATTGACACCTCAATATAAATAAATAAATAAATTTATTTATTTAAAAAAACTCCATATTTACCTCATGTACTATTATCTAAAACAATTCAGATTATATTGATTTCTAAAAAGAAATTTGCTTCAAACAGAAATTGGTTGGAAATGAACTAATTTTTATTTCATGATTAAGCCAGCTTATGAGAATCAGACTTTTTTTTTTAGAACTAGATTTAAAATCTCAATTTCCGATACCTAGAATCCTCTGGAAGTAAAAGAAAATTGCATAAAATTGAAAACCAATGTCTAAATGGGTACTAAATACCACTAATTATGACAGTTATGAAATGAAAGCTTATTATAATAAATTAATCTTTCAAAGTGTCAATTACTGGTGCATCTACCCTATGTACCTTTAACAATAAAAAATAGTCTTCCAATGACTTTTGATGTCTAGCTTTCTCTGCTTTTGGAAGCTTTCTAAGGTTATCAAGAGCTGTGAATCCCTTACAGCAAAATTTACCTGAGACTTAAGGAAAGATCAGAGTTATACGGCCTTCTCTGCTTCTTTTGGTGTCTTTAGACGCATTGGTATGCAAATTTTGCATACCGAGGAAGAAAGTTGCTCTTTAAACACTGATATTTGTAATTTACACTAACTGAAATCTGAAAAACACGCAGCTTGAAAGAAATATGCGAATTCTTTATCATTCACGACATGAATCATTATTATTAAAATCAATATCACTTTTATGGGAAATACACCTAATAAATTTGGCTTGTAATGCAATTCGGCAGTAAACCTGTTTTAGAAGTCCGGTATCAAATTTGAAACGGAGCATCTCAGGATTACATTCAGTACCTAAATAATTTCAAGGACTTCGAAGTTTCGTTGCCAAAATTATTTCTAAAAAATGACCATGCAGGCAATATTTTATTTCAAAATTCTCCAAAGTGCTCGACAGCTGTTAGCTAAAAGTTTGGCATTTTACTCTACTAAGTGGCATTCAAAATCCACCTACAATTCATCGAAATCGATTATGTCAAAGTCTGAGTTCCTTGTTATTTTTATTTTCTGTAATATGTTACAAATTTAAAATATATTTAACAATGTCTACCGGCAAACAATTTCCTTACAAATGTTCTTGCACACTTAAATAATAAAATCGAATATTAAATATTTTTTCAGAATAATAGTTAACCTATATTTCGACAAGCAACAAATGGTCCAGTGTGTCAGACATTGAACATTGTAGATGGATTAAATGTGAATAATCTGGGTTTGCGCTTGTCGCGCGGTTGTCGATCTAAGGGTCTGAAGATTTGGTCGGTTTTCACCAGATGAATGGTGAATACGCGCTAGAATCTCTGAAAAGTCAATCCGCTTGGTGACGCCGCTAGTGTAGGTTTTCCACAACACAAATACACAACCCATCAACAAATAACAGATTGTAAAGTAAGTAAAATTTTCCTTGTGCATTACAACGAAGTTATAGATCTTTAAGCAATTTGTGCTTACAAATCCATTTGATAATTATTGGAATAACATTCGGTTTAAGAAAAGCGTGAATTCATATCTGACCATTTAATCAGAAATATGTCTGTCCAGAAGATTTAGTGAATGGGAGCACACATTCTTATATTTACTCTGGCTACGCTTGGGTTGTTAATAATAGTATGGCAACCTTCACCTGTAACGATAATGAACAGATGCTAGATTTACGTTTTTATTTTAGTCATTTTACAGTTGGAGTCAGTTCTGTAGAACGTTTTATTCTGTCATTTACTCCGCAAAGGGCTCTTAAAGCAGGGATGCGACATCGATGTTTCGAAAATATTGATGATACACTTTTTAAAACCATCAGGCTCCCTCAATGTAGATTTCAATTCCTAAGAAATATTTAACGGAATAATTGAGGCAAATATGACACACCCATGAATTATGATATACTTTTTAAAACCTGAGAAGCAACCAGAAAATTCAAAGACAAAAATGTAAATTAAAATTTCATTATGTCCTAATTGTTGTCCATGCTAGCCGGTGTGTCACCCGGAGCTTACTTCGTGATATCCTCCTGCTGACGATTCTCGTCGCAGCTCACCTGTTCCCGTGGGAACAACTGTTTCACCGTCAAACAATCTTCTGATTGTTCCTAATTGTCACGTCTTGCGAGGGGAAACACGGCCCTTATCAGGGCCAAAATAGTAGAAGTGCCAGCCTCGCCTGACGCACAATTACCTCGGTGGATATCCAGCGGCTCGTCCCCGCCAGTCCAGTCGGTAGCGCGCTGCGCTCCCGTACAAGCAGTCCCAGGTTCGAGTCCCGACTCGGCCGATTCTCGGATGTCTTCGGAAGTCCTCCTGACTTCGACAGCATTTGTTTACACGGCACTCTCCTGCGGTACCCAATTATTTTTTGTTTTTTTTACGGATAGTACCGGGCGTGAACGCACAGCCTGCTCCCCATTTACCCCTTTGTTAGCTCTGTGAACGTGCAGAGCGCAAAGGGCACTTGCGGTAAGCTATAGGCGAAGAGCCGGCGCCTCGCCCCCCCCCTTTTTACTCTTTCACACAGCACCTATCTTTCCTTGCTTCATTTTACACATTCTCTACACTTTTACCTGGCTGTTAGAGGATCACCTATCTGCGAAGCAACATGACGTCTCCTGTTGATGCTCAAGTCCCCATGGACCTGCAATCCGTCTTCAGGTGTAAATGGAACAACACTGACTGCGAAGACTTTGATTTTTTCTGCCTATTCTTCGCGTTCTTTGACTCGAGAGACCCGCACACCAGACTGGCCTTTCAAAATGAACTATGCGATCTCGTAAATAAGCCCGATGTTTCCACTCTTGCAAGTTGCAAGGGGCTAACTCTTTTTCGGGCCCTCAATGAGGAAACGGTTCGCAAATATGAAGAGAGACATGGAGTCTCATTTACTACCGCCACGGAAGTGACGCCACTCAAAAATAAGAGAAAAAGTGTTGAAGAGGACAGCGACACTGAAAATGGCTTACCTGACAAAGTTCAATGCTATGACGGGGATAAGTACCCCGTTGTGCCCAGCCATACGCCCACCCTTGCGGCCGATAGCCCCACGACTGATGCCATCAATGAAATGATGGATGACACTGAAACTGAGCAATCCCAGCCCCAACCTAACCTTGCTGCTGCCGCCGGAGCGAACGGAAGCAAGCCAGCGAAATATACAATTTACGCTGAACAAAAACAAGATTACGCCCACCAGCTCAAAGAACTCTCTGAAGCTGTTGGCCAAGAAGTCAGATCCACTTTAACAGGCGACAAGCACAAAATTACAATCCATGATGACAACAAATTCCGCTTAGTCCAGGCCTACTTAAATAAGAACAAGATAGGGTTTCAGACAATGGACCCCAAGGTCCAACGGCCGAAAAAGTACGTGATCAAAGGCATCCCCCCCACCACGCCCACTACGGAAATTGAACAATTTCTCAGAGAAAAGGATCTCGATCCCATTCAAATTAATTTTCTATACTCAAAAAAGCTTCAAAGGCACTGGGCAATTGCCCTGGTAGCTCTGAGGCCTACCCCAAACCTAGAGGAAATGCATAGAATTACCAACTATGGGCACTTAAACGTCACCGTAGAAAACTACAAAGACCAAAAACGTGTCAAACAATGTCATAATTGTTTGGCCTATGGCCACCACTCGGCCACCTGCACACTGACACCTAAGTGTCTTAAGTGTGCCGGCCGACACACCTTCACCTCCTGCCCTAACCGGGAAAAGAAACAAGAGGCTGTATGCTGTAACTGCAAAGGCAATCATGTCGCCACCTACAGAGGTTGCCCTCGCAACCCTAGCAATAGAAACAAAAACAAGACTGTTGCCCCCAAGGGAACAAAGAAAACCGCACCGCCCACCATTACTCAACAGGTGCAGAGCAAATTCACAAGCCTGATCCCTCCAGACACAGTGAAGTTCCCGGACCGGGCTAACAATGACCGAAACGAAACTACTGACCAAAAATTGGAGAAGATTGAGAACACTCCTCCCCCAAAGACGAGCAGACCCAATCAGCATTCGAGAAAACAGAAAGTCAAGAGCGCAAAAGCGGAAGCAACCAAGCCCCCTGGGCTAAACCCTCCAGCCAATAGCAAGCCGCAGGAGGAAGCCAAAACCAAAAGCCAAGAGAAGCACAACGAGACAGACGCCCCCGGCGAACAACAGGATTCTGTTGAAACAGTGTTAGAGCTGTTTGATGCCATGAGGGAACTATCCGAGCTAACAAACATTGCCAAAATGATAGGCTTCTTTAAAGAAGTCGCGGCCAAAATGAAGAAACACAAAAAACCTGTCGATCAAGTGTTCCAGCTCCTGCAGGTGTACAATAACTACTTCAACACTCAGCATGGGGAGTAGGAGCCATTTAAGAATCATCTCCTGGAACGCCAATGGCCTCCACGGCAAGTTCCCTGAGTTTAGGGATTTCCTCGTCAAAGGGGACTTTGATATAGCTTGCTTGCAAGAGACTATGTTCCGAGCAAACAAACACTACTGGATTCCCAACTATACTCTACACAGACACGACAGGGACTGTACTGGCTCGCGTCAGTACGGCTGTGTGGCGGTCTATGTCAAATCTGTCATTCCTCATACCCGGATAGACAACCTGCAACTGGAAAAACTAGAAGCCGTCAGCATAAGTATTGACACCAACCGTGGTAAGCTCCTAGTTTCATCAGCCTATGTACGGCATTGCCTCGGTTTCCCCACCGAAGAAAAATATTCCATCACAATCAAAACAGCTTCATTATAGGGGACTTTAATGCCGCGCATTATGAGTGGAACTGCCGTAACAACACGCACTATGGCACACAATTGCTGAAATTGCTCATTGAAGACCACCTCCGCATGGCGTTTCCCAACTCGCCCACGCATTTTGTAAACAATAACCAAGAATTGCACTCCACCATAGACCTGGCCCTGCATTCCATGGACTGCCTACCGGTCATCAACACGTTAAACATGTTTACTTCAGATCATCTACCCATATACGCTGAACTGCCTATTGTCCATTCCATCATTAGTAGAAAACCGAAACTGAAAACCAACTGGCTGGAATTCACCAATTGTCTTATCGACGCCCGGCAGGTCCTCCCCATTTGTCAAAGGAAAGAGGATTTGGATGAAGAAGCGCTCAACCTCACTGAAGAAATTAAGAAGGCGCATCTGGCTTCCTCCACTCAGGATACCTCGCCCCATCATCTCTCTCTCCCAACGGAAATCAAACAACTCATAGCCAAGAGCAACCTCGCAAGACGCCGCCACCAATCTACTCGCAGCCCAGTGGACTGGGACGAGTTTAAGCATCTCAGGAAGAAAGTTAAAGATGAGATCCGCAAATTTCAGACAGAGCAATGGTTGGAATACCTCGACTCTATTGGCCCGGAGAACAACTCACTATGGCGTGCCATAAAGCGAGTAAAGAACAAAAAGCTCCACGTTCCACCAATAAAACACAATAACGCTATTCTAGTGCAGGAAAAGGACAAGGCGGAAGCCATTGCACAAGTTTACGAAAAACAATTCACGAACGATGAGCAATCATCGCTCAACATCCAGCAGAATGTGCAAAACTTCCTCTCAAGGAACCCGACCGCAGAAATCCAGCCCGCGAGCCCCTCTGAAGTAATTGACATCATCGAAGAACTACCTAAGAAGAAAAGCCCGGGGAGGGATGGTATCAACAACCAAATGCTCAGGAATCTGCCAGCCATCACCATCTTTAAAATCACGGCTCTCATTAATTTGATGTTGACGCACATGTATTTCCCAAAATGCTGGAAAGACGCAGTGGTATGCCCCATACCCAAGCCCCAGCATGACCTAGCACTACCGGCCTCCTACCGCCCTATAAGCCTGCTTAGCAGCTTGGGAAAATTAGCCGAACGAGTCATACTCCAGAGACTAAACAACACTCTATCTGATAATAATGTCATTATGCCCGAGCAGTTTGGGTTTAGACAAAGACATAGCACTACACACCAACTCTTCCGAGTGGTCGAACAACTATCTGAGGGGCTCCAAATGAAGGAACACACGGCCATCGTATTCCTTGACATAAGTAAAGCTTGTGACAAAGTTTGGCATCAGGGGCTCCTGTACAAGCTAATCAACATAGGCATACCGGACAAACTCATCCACTTACTTAACAACTACCTGTCAGAGCGTTCATACACCGTCAGACTGGGCGACGTCCACTCGGATAGACATCAAATACGAAGCGGGGTCCCCCAAGGTTCAATACTTGGCCCTACGCTATATAACCTCTATGTGAACGACATCCCTAGGCTTGAAAAAACCAACTTAGCCATGTATGCAGATGACACGGCCATTATTGCAAGGCATCCAAACAGCAGATTTCTAAGAAGTGCCCTTCAGGCGCATCTTGATGCCATTGAACTCTGGATTCTCAACTGGAGAATCAAGCTGAATGCGCAAAAATGTAGTGCAATTCATATGGGGAACAAGACGCCCCCCTCAAGACTCATCATCAACTCCAGGGCTATTGAGTGGGTAAACTCAGCCTCATACCTAGGAGTGACTATTGATAAAAACTTGTAGTGGAAAAAGCACGTCACGCGAACCAGAGGCAAAATGAAGGCCGCCTTTGATGGAGTCAGCAGCCTCATCTACACCCGCAAACACAAAACGAAGAACAAAGCCATCATCTACAAGGCTTTAATCAGACCTATTGCTCTCTACGCCCGCCCAGTGTGGGCTTACGCTGCGAAGAGCCACATTACCAGCCTCTCTTCCACTGAGGCACGCTTCCTCCGCATCATACGGCATGGCCCGAAATTCCTGCTAAACCGCATCATTAAAAAAGATTTGCACATTAACACATTGACCAAACAGCTATACAAGCTTGCAAAGAGATTCCACAACAAACTGGGCTCTATCCCCAATGAGATAATCGCCGAACTACCTGATTATGATCATAGACTGGTAACAGACTACAGAAAACAGAACACGGACACAGACTACAGAAAACGGATGAAGGCCGCCCTCTCTCTCCTCGCGGAGGCCCAGCACTCAGTCTAGCAACCCAGCCGAAGATCACCGCTAGTCGGTGAGGGGAAGCTGGTAGACCATCGAGATGTTGGACCCCTCCCCCCCCCCTCCAAGTCGCGGCCACTTCTCGACTTGACTGAAAAACTTCCCAAAATCATCCAAGAGCAACTTATGTTCTCACCCTCACTGATGTGGGCTCCCCCACATCCTCCCTCGAACATCTCACCTAGGTCTCGCACAATGACACCTAGAACAAACTGGAGGTAACACTTTTACAGTTAGGAACTCCTAGAATCGTACTTTTTCAGTTAGTCAGTCAATAGTGGTCCATGTTAAGAAACACATGTAACTCAAGAAGCTGCCGATCGGCAATAAAGCTCGACGGCTGCATTGGTAATAAACTTTTTACCGAACACCCCATTGTCGGATTAGTATATAATCCAGATCAATGAAAACTTTCAATTTTTGTCATTCCCGTGCAACGAAGGGAAATAGCATATTACCAAAAGCGTAGAAAGTAGAAATTTAACTTCTGTATAATAGTGATAATAGTGATAAACCCATAAAATTCCTTCAATATGACTAGGCAACATATAGGTTATCTCTAAGACGCCTTAAAGAGATCGGTCCTTTAAAAAAAAAGCAATTTTTGAAAAGTTTCAAAATGTATTGAAATTTGAAAAAAGTTTTGGATATTTGCTAGTTCAGTTCATTTGTTGTTCAATTAATAGAGCCAAATAACGATTTCAAATGCAGTGCAACTTTTCTAAATTAGGATACTTTACTTCGTCCAATAAATTTCAGAAGTTATTCGTAGGTTCTGAACTACGTGCTCAAATTTCTTATATATGCTATAAACCACCATCCTAAGACTGGTATTGATTTTGTTGTGTATAGGACTTATAGTTTTTCTACAGGGCTACGACAAAGATTTCTTTTACATTATGGCCTATGGGAGGAAATTCTTGAACGTGCGCTAGCGTTTAAACGGTGCATTCGATTGAGCTCAAATTTCTTATATATGCTATAAACCACCATCCTAAGACTGGTATTGATTTTGTTGTGTATAGGACTTATAGTTTTCCTACAGGGCTACAAAAAATATTTCTTTTACATAAGGGCCTATGGGGGGAAATTCTATGAAAGTGCGCTAGCGTTTAAACGGTACCTTCGATTGAGCTCAAATTGGGTATATATGTCATAAACCACCGTCGCAAGACCGGTATTGATTTTGGTGTGTATAGGACTTATAGTTTTTATACAGAGCTACGACAAAGATTTCTTTTATATTATGGCCTAATGGGGGAAATTCTTGAAAGTGCGCTAGCGTTTAAACGGTTTCTTCGATAGAGCTCAAATTGGGTATATATGTTATAAATCGTCATCTTAAGACCGGTATTGATTTTGGTGTGTATAGGACTTAGTTTTTATACAGAGCTACGACAAAAATTTCTTTTATATTATGGCATATGGGGAGAAATTCTTGAAGTGCGCAAGCGTTTAAACGGTGCATTCGATTGAGTTTCAATTTGGTATATATGTTTGAATTATTCATCTATTAAAATTTATTTAAATGCATTTTAATGATCTTAATTGTAAGAGTTCGGAAAGTCGAGTGGAGTCACTCCAGATTTTTTCTGTTTCAAAACGGGGATGCAACTATTATGCAAGCGCAGTAATAGCGAGTAAACACGGTATACAATTTATATTTTCAGTTTTTTTCTTAGACATCAACATTTCCAAATGGGTTACACTTGAATGTAACAATCTGTTCTAGTCTACTAAATTCTTAAAACGTCTCTCAAATTCCGAGTTAAGTTTTATTATTTCATCACAATACATCTCTGTTCAATGGACATCCTTAGTAATAATCCTAACATAGGTCTTTGTAAAGACGGTCACCCCAGAATGTCTTGGTGGTCCACTTAATGTCTACCCCTGCCTTAAACAGACAACTAAGATAGGTGTTACAGGCGAAATTGATGGCGAGCAGGCTCTGATTCAGATATACTACATTCATCTGCACAGACATGCACAGACACACACGAGTGTGTATTAGAGATGAGACGGGCTCCGGCTGAGCCCGTCACAATTGTGTGATTGTGCCCGTCACAATTGTGTCACAATTTGTGAATTAATTCACAATTGTGTTCCGGCTCGTGAAAAATTTCTCCTTTATTGAATATACTGCGTGAAGCAGATTTTAAAATGTGATTCACGAGGAAAATAAAAGTTCTTATAAAAAGTAAATAAATAAAAGCAGTGCGCTAACCCTTACACCACTGGCCTTCATAAGTCCTATACACACCAAAATAAATACCGGTCTTTCAACGGTGATTTATAACATATATACGAAATTTGAGCTCAATCGGATGCACCGCTTAGGAGCCATAGCGTTTAATCACATACATACGAACACACACACACACATGCATACATCACGTAAAAATAGCATAAATCAATTCAAAAGAACTCAAAACGTTTAAATGCACCAAAATCTCGAAGTCGAATTTTTTCATGATTACAACACTTTCCTTACATGGTACATGTTCGGAAACTAATAAAGGTGAAGCGTAGTTGTATCACGAGATTGTATAATATTTTTAGTAGGCGATTCCAATGCAGATTTCAGATCCGAAGGAATATTTTACGAAACCTGGAAGACAAATGCGTCATAGCCATGGATTTCAATGGACTTTCGAAAACTGAATGAGCAACCAGATGTAATTAAAGAAATAAATTTAAATAAAAATGCACAATTGCATCACGCTGTCGTGCGACCCCTTAAAGATCTTAGATTAAGAAACTACCGCCGTTGTTGATTGACGGCGGATGTATTTGTAATGTGCTGTCCGAAGCGCCCATTGTTTTTAGCAGGCAATCTGGATGTTCCAAAATCCTGAATTTTCGCCGGCACTGTAGGCGTACAGAGAATGAAGTAGCATAGAGGCACAATTATTGAAACCAGAGCTTTAATTCATTTTATTGTTGAAAGATTGCTGGTTGGACAATCGGTATTATTCTATCAAATTCTTGAAAAATGTCTCAAATTCCGAGTTTAGTTTAATTATTTCATCAGAACATTTCTCTTGTTTAATGTACCTCCTCAGTAACCCTGTTCTTAGTAGACCTCCTACTTATGAAGGTCTTGGTATAGATGGTCTCCCCAAAATATCTTGGTATGGTCCATCGTTCGATCTCGGTCCACTTAATGCCCACACCTGCTTTAAAATAACAGCTGATGTGTGTGATTCAGGCAAAATTGCCTGGTCAGCAGGTTTTGATTCATGCATCTTTTAGTACTTTTAGAGCAAGTGCTTCAATGAAATTTCCGAATTTAAACATGAATATTTGTATATATATATATATGTATGTATTTTTTTCCCCTCAAAGATTGTCTGTGGCGTGTTTATTAGTCCTTCTTCGCTATTACAGCTTTCAGACACGGATTTCTGTCTATTAAACAACTGTTAAGAAATTTTCAAGGGTTGTGAGATATGCAAGTTCCCCAAAACTGAACCCAGTTTGGCTGTATCTTCTACATCTGGCGAAAAATTTCCTAAACAGCAGTTTAATGGCTTACTGCTACTGTTAATTGGAACATTCATTAGCGTTTAAAAATATTGATGTAAATAAAGGCGAAGTGCAGTTAAAACATACCTGATGAGATATTAAAATAGCTTTAGTAGGCGATTTTAATCCAGATTTCAATTCCAAATAAATACATTTACGGAGCAAGGAAGCGAAATACGGTACACTGTGGAATTATGACGCACTTTCCAAGACTGAACAAGCAACCAGATAATTCAAAGAAAAAAATCAAATTAAAATTTCACAAAGGCATAATGGTGTGAACAGGTTCTATGAATTCCAAAGGTCAAGAAACTACCGCCGTCGTTAAATAACGACGGGTGCATTGAAGTCAACTTGGAGTACACGTCATTGACGGTTAGAATGTATTCCATATTAACAAAAAGCGTGAATTTTTGGGAGGATTGTAACAGTACAAAAAAATGGAAGTAGTATATTGCCAAATGTATAGAAAGCGCAGTTTTATCTTTGCATTGATAGAAGATTGCACGTTGGAGAGTAACTAGCTGCTTAGTGAAACTGTCAAAAAAAGTTGTTCAAAACCTTAGTTAAGCCTAGTGATGTGGGATGGGTAAATGTCTACTGGGTAGGTAAATAGTTTTTTGGGTATTGACCCGGGTATTACTAAAGGCCTGGGTAAATACCCAATAACTGGGTATTTTCAACTTATTATGGAATAACTGTTCTTAATAACATTTATGGTTAATACCAATTAGAGTTCTATTATTGTTCCTTTTTTAATACAAAGTTTTTAATATTAATCTGACTTCATTATGAGTATTTTTATTGTGTTTTTTTTTAATTATTATTAAGCGTTTAATTATTTGGCATAAAATACTTTACCAGTGAGACCGCATTTTTTTCACTAACTTTAATAACGAAGGATGTTTTATGGTAGTCCTTAAATTGTTTTGTGCGAGTGACATTTTGGCAATATTTTTAATGTGTTACATTGATTAATATACCTCGTAGCTTATTTTAAGTTTACTTTATATATCCCAGCGCTTATTTTATGTTTATTACTTTTTAAACTGTGATAGTTTATTATGGTTTTTTTATTGAAAGGGAGAGGGGATTATATGCATCTTATGATTGATTTAATGATCACTAAAATGAGAACTACATGCAAATAGTTACAAAACTAGTAGTTATAAGTAATAGGTTTAAAAACATATTTTTTACGGTAAATTTAACCTTTTATGAATATTTCATATTGATGAACAAAATATTTCTATTTAAAAAAACATTAGTACCAATCTTTTTATAATACAATTTCCGTTTAACGAAATTTTCAGAATTACGAATTTGATTTTCGGTCTCCTGAGATTTATATTCGTAATTCTGATTTACTGTCTGTATATCTTTAGTATAGTTGAATTTGTCTCTTTCTTTTTTAAGTTATCAAATACACTGCTCGTTGTTATTATTCCTATTTATAATTTTATTCCAACAGTTATATTTATAGGCTATATTTAATCAAGTATTTTATCATACAGCTTCTTTTCATAATTATATTTTTTGAAGTTTTATGAAGTTCATGTTAAAGATTTTTAAAAAGTTGTAAAGGGTTCCTAAGTTTCTCATTTTTCTTTTTCTTTTTCTTCTTTTTTTACTTTATATATATATATATGTGTGTGTGTGTGTGTGTGTGTGTGTGTGAATATCCATACCCATTAATACAAGCTTTTTTTTAAACAATAGTGTTAATTCAAATATACATACCCAGGTAAATACCCATTTTGGGTATATACCCAGGTATTTACCCTGGGTATTTATCCTTGAAAATAAATACCCGGGCATTTTACATTACTGGTTAAGCCCCTCACTCCTGAAGTTTCTAAACAGGCCAGACAGAAAGTACCCATATTTAGATAGAGCATTAAAAATTCTCTAAAATGACATCAATTGTATTACAGTACCTAGATTTGATGGCGAGTTACAAGAAATGAAATAGTGAAAAAATGCAAAATGAAATATTTGGCAATGTTTTAAACGTGAAATCCTTAAATACTCTTCAAGATACTTTCACAAATATTTACTAAAAAGTGGCTCATTTTGATAGCTTTCGAAAAAGCTTACATGAACTATATCGGTTGCCTTGTTGAGAAGAAAAATAAATATTTCCTTCGTTACCGATCACTAAAAATTTCTAGTTTCTTGAAAAATTGCTCCCGTTCATCCGATTCGATAGATCGTCATTATGCTAGCACTCGAGTAATGTCAACGGTTGCACTTTGTTAACGTCGGGTACTCTATCCAGTTTCTATTTTATCATGACGAATTCTGTCTTATATTGTTCTTGCACATTAGTAAAGCGTGGACTTTAATAATGATACTCGTAACTTCTCTTGTATATTTTCAGTTACAGATATTCAAAATTACAATACTTATTCCCTCCGTGACCATGCGATAGACAACATAGTAATGAAGTACTACTTCATTGGGCTAGGACTTGTAGTATTCGATTCTCTTATCCTTGCCGCATCTTGTTTTTCTGCAATCGTCCCTAGCTAAAGGTGGGGTTTGAAATCAAGAACCTGGAACGATACGAGTGCAGATTTCAAACAACCAGGCAAACCCCATATACCATGTAGCTTAAACAGTGCTAAAGTACTAAATGAGAAATAAAGCTTCCTTTGTTCGTTGTTTGGGTGATATGTATGTTTCATATAGAAGTCCATCTTGGATAAATATTTCAAGGGTACTTTTTAAATTGTTAGTTTGTACGGTAAAGAAAACACTTAAATAAAAGCAAAATGAAAAAGAAAAACTTTTTTAAATTTAAAGTAGAATTGTTTATTCGCGTAAAAAAAATTCTTTCTGTTGCCTTTAATATTTCAACGTCGAAACATTTCTTTGTTAGCCAAAATATTAAGAATAAACACGCTACTACGTTACTTTCAGAAATGGCCTGTTTGTCATAAATGATGTTACAATTCCGGCACTCTAAATGTAGCTCTGCTTTTCATATGAAATACAAATTAAAACTTTTAAATTAAGTATTCAGTTGTAATCTATACCCCGAGTGTCGTTTTAAAGTTATTTATCTTTTAGAGAAACACTTATCTGTTATGCACATTATAAATTAAATAGTTTAAACATGATGTGACATGCAAATCATACTCAGGTATTTCTATGAGGCAATAAGATACAATTAGGAATTATAAACAGATATCAGGAGGTCTGCAGAATTAATTTATAAGAAACATCGAAAAAGCTCATCAAGACGATTCTTAAAATTGCTGTAAATTTAATTGATTTTAGGAATCCTCTCCTTACGTCAGGAGGAGTTGAGATAACTTCGGAAATTTCTGTACGTGAAGCGCTGGTGCTGGGGACGGATTGCACTTAGAATGACATTATACTGGGTTGAAAAGAAGTTAACTTCCCTTTGCACAAATCATGTGTTCAGCATTTATTTCTAAACCGACCGGTCAGTTTGAAATGTTATACGCATAAGCAGTTAAAACATAGATATTGTTTTTCCCTTTCAAATGGCTTGGTCAGATGCTTACTGTTGGATTGGCAGCTACAAGTTCCGAAGCTGTTGGTTATTTTGTCATTGTAGTGAGCACTTAGTGAACGCTTAGAACGCTTAGAAAGCAGACGAATATTGTCCTTCAAGATATGTCTCCTAATTTCGAGCCAAATACAAATCGGAGACCTAGCACCTGGATTGGCACCAGCAGAGGTATCGTGTTTGAACATTGGACACAAGACAGATTTTACGTTCACTCTATCCCTTCAGTAAGGTAAGGGAAGCGTAATTTACTTTAAAATCTCAGTTTTTCGTTTTACATTAGATCTGAAAAGCCAAATTCTTTTTCTTCTTACCTCAGTATAAACTACACAAAGTGAAAATCATTTCTCATAGTCCATATCGCAGACACAATCTAAAGGCTGATCTTTAGATAGGGTACTCAATTTTTGCAATCGAGATGAGTGTACAGCGAATATTCAAAATGCTGCCGAATTTGCAGAGAATATTAATAAAACCGAAAAATAAAAAATTTCGTTGATAAAATATCAGTTCAAAACCACGCCACCAGATATCATTCCACCATGTTACAGTTTCTCATATACAAAATCTCAATCCAAGCGCTGGTGAGAACATGTGTCTCGCAACCTCTTTGTTCCGGCGTGCAAGTGGTAGCCATTTGGCATGATCCGGCTTATTCGTGAACTTTTTTTTACTAAATTTGAGATTCTGCCGTTGTGGCATTTCATCTGTATTGGAACTTAAAAGGAATTCAAACAGGTTCAGTTCTTGCTTTAAAGTGTAACTAACGAAAAAATCTAAAAATCATTTTCAGGGTTTTATAGAATTCGCACCCGAACGGGGGTAAGAGGCCGAAAGGGGTGAAAACGTTCTTTAACGTTCTTTTCACTTTTCCTTTTATATCTGAGAAGTAAAAGGAGATAGGAACAAAATTCGTGCTTTAAAGTGTAACTGACTGAAATACTTAAAAATATTTTTCAGGGTTTTTAGAATTCCCACCCAAACGGGGTAAGAGAATAAAACGTTCTTTTCCCATTTATCTTTATATCTCAGAGGCTAAAAGAGACAGCCGTAAAATTCTTGCTTTAAAATGTAACTAACAGAAATACCTAAAAATTATTTTCAAGGTTTTTTAGAATTTTCCCCCAAACGCGGGGTAAGGGGGCAAAAAGGTTCTTTTCACATTTTCCATCGTAATCACAGAAGAAAAAAGAGATGCCGCAAACTTCGTGAGTGCTGTTGATTTCAGACAAAATTTTTGTCTACCTCGTGAAACGGCGAATGACTTTTTAAGCGTTGCCAGATTAAACGTGAAAAGTCGCGAAGGTTTGCCACTTTTTGGTGATTTATCGCCAAATTTGGCATAAAAAATTAAGTTCCCAAAATGGGAGTCAACTTATCTATATCGTCCATGTTTGTCGAGGAATTGCCTAACGCTACTCGTTATTTAATTGGAATAATGGTGTTTATATTCATGAAAATAAAGGTGAAGTATACTTAAAATATGCCTCGCAAGAATTGAAACAGTTTTAGTAGGCCATTTTAATATAGATTTCGATTTTAAAGAAGTATTTTATGGAACAAGAAAGACAAATACGACACACTCGCGCATTATGATGCAAATTCCAAACAATATTTAGAAAGATCAAGTGTAGATAGAATATGCCTAACGAATGCTGTAAAACAGTTTTTAAGGCGATTAAATCCAAAAATATGTTTAATATTTATTTATTTATTTTCCATTTGTATTTTTTTTTGCTTAAAAATATTCATTCCTTGCGAAGAACGGGTACTTAAGCTACTTTAGGAATGAAAGCCCGCGTTAGTATTTTTTGATACCGTTATTGGAGGCTGAATTGCAATACGAATCAGTAATAAGCATTCCTCTTTAAACAATCACCAAAATCTATAATATATTCATTTTACAAAACAGAAACACTAAACAAACAACCAGATAATTATTTCAAAAGAGGAAAGTTTATGTTAAAAATGCATAAACTATCTTATCTTCTTTTTCTCTGCGTTGGGATGATCAAGAAACTGCCGTTGTTGTTGCAAGACGACGTCTGTATTGAAACTAGCGATTATCGTATGGTGGTTCTTACGTGTATGGAGTTGCAAATCTTTGTAGCGCATACATTTTTCAAATTTGTGGCAAATAATCGCCACTTACAACACGTACTTTCGTAATCAGTAGAATTAGTTTCCCATCTGCTGGCAAAAAAGTCTATATTTCAACAGGGGAGTAATACTGTTGATAGTCTTTTTGTACGCCAAAATACTATTGCACACAGATTAACATACTATTGTTCATACTATTGATCCGCATTTTCATGAAAATGCGGCATTCAGAACTAGTAGCATGATCCGTCACATATCCGTATTTCCTGAAAACAGGTATAGGTTTTCTTCGAGTACAATTTAACTGTGAATATCATTACCGCGGAACTGAAAGTTAACTTATTTTATGGAACTGAATAATACCTTTGATTTTCTTTTCTGTCTAGTTGGTTCTGTCTAATATTTTCATGCGGTAAGAAAGACAGTGAGCATTTCTTGCCATTAAAAAGGAGTAGTTACCTTTGCGTGAAACCGTTCTGTGTCTCCGGGTAAATCATTGAGTTGGTTGCCCGTCAGTATTTTAGAACAACATACTCGAAGGTTTAATAATTTTAGACTGAATGCAACTATTTATACTCTAAAAATTTTATTCGTTGCCTTATTTATTCTCGAAAAACTATGTGCAAAAAAGCAATACGCAAAGACATATATATATCTTATATAATAAAATCCGAGAGTAAACATTGTATGTAGCTATGTATGTAGGTAGGCAAGTTTGTGACCACCGATCTTCTTGCGCGCGTCTCTCGATCGCATTGCGCCGACACGGGGGGTCGCAGACCTACCGAATTTTGCATACGGCTTCACTGGGACAGATCCTAACACGCCTAGGACCAATTTTTTCGAAATTCGAATTAGGAAATGTTTTATTTGACGTTTTGTCCGATTTTTAGCGATTTTTCTCGCTTAATACGTAATAACGCCGTTAATTACACTCGCAAGAAAACGAAATTTACATCATCGGATAGAGGAGAAATTTTTTTTTTAAATTGTTTGTTCGGACTGTGTAACATAATTTTCAGATTTTTGGGAATTTTTCAAATAAAATTAAATTTGACGCTGACTTTCGTAAAATATTTTTAAAACTGCTGCATCTTGAATTCTATCCGTCATAATTTTTTTATATTTTGTCAAATGACGGAGCATACATTTCGCCCTCTTTTAAAAGAAAAACCAGAGGAAAATATAAATTAGGAGATTTTTTACGAATTTTTAAGTAAAGAAGGGTTTTCATTTTAATAGTAGCAGCTTAAAAATTTCGGTATGATATCTTGCGGTTTGGTTGTCTTGGAGACAGTAACAATGATTAAAATTGCCAGTTGAAAAAAAAATAAATAAAATTATTTAAAAATAACCGAGTTTTCACATGTGAGATGTGCGCCACTTTGACGTCACGAGTTTAAAACCCCTTTCGAAACTCAATCAGAATAACGGACTCACAAGCAAAATATACGCCGAGCATGTGAAATAATTCTATATTTTAATTTACGTTTCCAGAAAAATAATTGAATGCTGTTTTTTCACAAGTGAATTATCCAGCATTGTTTTCAATTGAGATTTTAAACCGATCACGTTTGAGAATAGCAGGAAATATATTGCGGTGTTAAACAGGGCCTGATTATGACCAACAGGGGGCCCCCCCGTCTATAAAATTTGTTTTATTTTTCACAATTTTTTTTTTTATAAAGAAAGAACAACATTTGAATTTGGGGGCCATTTCGAGCCGGGGGCCCCTGGGCAAAGTCCCGATTTGCCCGTGCGATAATAGGGCCCTGGTGCGAAATACACCAATCTGACAAGAACTATGCGTAAAAATTTATGGAGAGCTGATTTAGTGGCAACCATAAACTGAAATATGATTATCGTTTATGCTAATGCGTAAATTGCAAAGAATCACCAAAGAGTATAGGCCTACATTCGTGGCAAATATCGAAACCGTTTCTTAAGCATTAACGGTTGCAAAACGACAGTATATTGTATTGGTATCAGTAAAAGATAGTATAAGTAATAGTAAGTAGATATGATAAGGCAATATTGATCAAAGCACAATATACCGCATTAATAAATATTTAGTGAAACTAAGTCTTCTATTAATTTTTCAACAGCCGTATTACATCACAGCTAACAAAACATTAAGTAATTTTACGTCGCGTTAATATTTCCGCGGTAGTTTCAAGAGAAAAGACTGTAATAGAACTTTCTTTTTTCTTGGAGATTCTGTTTTGTCACAAGTAGTTATGAACACATTTTAGGAAAATGTTCTCCTGTTGCCTTGCGAAGAGCGGGTACACAACTATTTAATTTTAAAATAAAACGGTTCTCCACATCACACATGTAGTATCTAAGGTATTAATGGCATAACTTAAATCTAAAAAAGAGTATGATGCAGAAATGAGACACTTTGAAAATTAGGAATTTTCACTGCAAACCGTCACGCTTTTCTTTTCTGATCGTGAATGACACCGACATAGTTTTTTGCGTCATAATATTAACAATGGTCACTGGTCAGTACGTATACTAACTTTACGAATAAGTAATAAGTAACTTTACGCGAAGAGTCAAATCATTTTGCTCATTTTTAGATTCCAAATCTCTGGAATCAATTCGAACTATACATGTAAGAAAAAGTTTCGTTCCCTACCGTGCGGAGAACGGGTACGCAGCTAGTATATATATATATATTGTCAAAACACATGGTTAAAATTCAATAAGAAGAAGTCGTTTCAGGTGCAATTACAGACAAAAATGATACAATCACGGAAGTAAAGAAATTTAATCTTACATATTAATCTTTGTAAATCTTGTTAAAAAATATTTTTCGGATGACTCAAAATCTTTTTCCTTAAAATTGGAATAATTAATTGATCAATATCACATGCTCCGAAGAAAACTAGATCCCGCATGAATGAACTTAAAAATGGTTTCGTAGTATTTTAGAAGGTTACGCACGAGAATAAT
>JAWZYV010000240.1:0-20480 GCA_038373885.1 Cheiracanthium punctorium
CATTATATATACAGTCGAACCTCGATTTAACGTACTTTGATTTAACGAATATCTTTTCCGTCCCGACAAAAAGGGTGCTAAAATGCTCTGATTTAACGAATTTTCAGCTTTGATTTAACGAACAACAATCGCCGAAATAAAATTCGCACATAAAAGTAAAACTTTGAATTTTTCACAAGCAAAATTTTAATCTTTCACACCCTAATCCAAGTGTGTAATACAATAATTTTTTTCTCATGTCTCCAAACGAAGCAAGTGCCTATGAAGACAGCGATACAGAAACAGTCATTTACAATTACACAGTGGATAACGATGATCAAATGCCTGGACGGGAAGATTTTTCTAGTAATGGAGATTTTACAGGATATGTGTCTTGCGATGTACAGCAAGTACCTGAGATAGTGAACAGAAAGAGAATGAAGATTCTGAAAGCAGCAAAGAGATGATGAAGAAACGGAAATTGAATTAAAAAAGGTGACATTCATAGAAGCAGTTTGCAGCTTGAATACTTTAAAAATATTTATTTTGTCTCAAAAATGCTGTTGTTCTTACGAAGTTAGAAAATATCGACAAAGAACTTTGCAAAGTCAAAACAAAGCACTATCAAGGATTTCTTTCCAAAGTGCCTATAACTATGTATGTATTATGTATTAAATTTTAAGAGCAAGTAGCATTAAAGAATTTAGATAATTTTAAAGTTGATCGCCTAATGTATAACTTAAAATTTTAAGCTCGTAGTAAACAATAATCATTCTTTTTTTCATATCTATATCTAAGGGTATTTTGCATTGATATTTTTATACCATATTCTTTACAAAAATTGATATTCGATTTAACGAACCGGTTTGTGGGTGCCAATCAATTTGTTAAATCGAGGTTTGACTGTAATGTGTTCTTTTTTCCTTTTAGTCACACCAATATAGCTTCCAGAACTATTGTTTTCTTCAAATTTAAGAATAATTTTGTAGATGCTGTCCGTTTCTTCCAAGGCCGGATAAAGGGGGGGGGCACAGGGGGTGACACCCCCGAGAAAAAAGAAATTAATGTAAAAGATCCTATTTTACTTCCATGAAATGGATCTATATGTCAATCTTGTAACTAACACCCCCCCCCCCTCCCGACAAACTTGCATTAATCCGCCACTGGTTTCTTCTTGGCTTATTTCATCTTTATCAGTTCTAATACTATTAATATTTTTTTTTTTATTTGGTTTGATGGAGATGTGGATTCCTTTTTTGGCAGCTATATTTGCTATTTTAGGGGCTATTCCTCTGCAGTATGGGATTGCTTTAGTGAAATTTTGTTTCGTTTTTTGTGCACTGGCTATTAAGTTCAATTTTTTAATTCTTTCTTTTAATTTTGTTTATGATTCTTTTACGATAATTTGCTATTTCACATTGATGTTTAATAAAGTTCATTTCTTCTTTTAAGAGGGTTTTGTTGGAACAGATTTTGATAGCTCTGCTGTAGTGTATGTTTATAACGAATAACTGCTGTTTTATATTTAAAGGGAGAATTGGAGTAGAAATTAACAAGTTGATTATTGTGGATTTTCGATAAATAGGGGTATTTATTTTATTTTCTTTGTCTCTTAATTATTTTTACATCTAGGTAATTAATTGTATTGTTATTTTCTCTTTCAAAAGTGAATTGGATGTTATTGTCGATATCATTTATCTCTTTAAGTAGGTTTTCTAAATTTTTACTTTCAACAACAGCAAAAACGTCATTCAAATATCTCCACCAGACTTTTATGGCTTTATTTAATTTTATGTATTCTTCAATTTTCCTCATTTTCCATTCTGCTACAATGCCGGAAACAGGAGATCTCATTGGGACGCCTTGTTTTTGTTTATAAAAATTACCGTTATATTGAAAATATGAGTTTGTAAGAATTAGGTTTATGGTACTGTTAAGGGTATTAGCTTAGCTATTGCTTCATTATTATCCTAATTCTTACAAACTCCATGGAATTTTTTCCGCCATGCGTATATATTCCCATTAGCAAGGTTGAACTCTAATAAATATTCTTTTTTTGTAGCATAGAATTTAGATGAAAAAATAATACATTTTCTCTCACAAACTTTAACTCAACAAAAGAGCTATAAGTGCCTACATAAATATATAACATCTGAAGTATTTCAAAAAAATCTGGTATGTTTATTTGGAACTGAATTTTTAATGACAAAATTTCAAACATTTTACGGTTTCACTTTTTTGTCTCTGTATTCATATAATTTATTGTTTAATACTTGAATTTATTCCTATTTAAATTATTTGTATTACATGAAAACAAAAATGATTTACACTCATAAAACTTATTTATTTTTAAGTTAAAAAATTTAGTGTTATAATACATAATCTACTATTGCATAAATATAATAATTTATATGCTTATGTGATAGATTCTTAAAAAAAAAACTCTGCTTTGAGATTTGTCTTTAAGCAATCTATTTTAATATTCAACTTTCTCCAAACATTATATGAAATCAATAGATCTACTTTAGCTTCAATTATTTTAAATATCATTTGGGACTAAAAAGATTTAACATTTAAACTTAATACACATTATTAAACAATTTCATTCAAGTATTTTAAGCAAAAATTTAAGTAGGGAGCAAGCTATCAACATTTACACCCTGCTTATGCCATTGTCTAAGTTTCATTTCAATCTAATAAACATTTCTATATTACGTACAGAATTTTGATACCATTTTTTAATCCAATATCGGGCATTCTGACAGAAAACATGGGCCCTGGTTCAAAAAAGGTATGTGAATATAATTATACCACCGAAAAATGTGTGTAGTATATTTCAACAATATTAAAAACTTGAATTAATTGAATGAAATATTACAAACATCTTACAATTATCATGTATGCACTACTGTTAATTTGGTAACTTTTCTGTAAATATTTAATAGCTGAAAAACTTTTAATGATCAAACTCTGTACATTTTGATGAAAAAAAATTCTAAATTTGTTTTATTTATTAATTTGTAGATTTCTTTTATATTTTGTAATGTCAAAGAAATGGAATTCGTCATTATTTGATTATTTTGGGAAAAAGCCTTGACTTGAAGATCAAATAGAAACAAATGATAGCATCATTTAGCAATGTGTTAACTATATCAGGTAATAAATTCAAACAACAATCTTTGGTCAAACTCACCCAAGACAAATTATAATATGGACATTAAAAATTTTGTCAATTGTGCCCATTTAAGTAATCTGAAAAGACTAGAAATTATTGAAAAGTTATGGTTTCCTCAGCCCCCTCTTAACTTTCCTCAATCTGGAATAAGAAATCTGAGATTTCAGTATAAATGGCTAACGCAATTTGAATGGTTAGCAAATTCTCAAGACCAAGATGGCACCTATTGCAAATACTGCATTATTTTTCTTACATCTTGTGTTCAGACTGCGAAAGAAGTTGGGCAAGCTAAGCATCAAATCACAGGTCAGTTGGTGACAATGCCTTTCAAAAATTGGGAAAAAACTCTCGAGAAATTTTCTGACTACAAAAATTGCAAGTACCACAAAAATTGTCTTGAGGTGTTGTATATGCTTCGAACAGCAGGTGTTCAGAACCCTGTACATCACCAGCTTGACCAGGAAGCTAAAAGACAAGTTGCGGAAAGTTGTGTAAACCTGATTCCTATCATACCAACTTATTTTTTGTGGAAGACAGGGTGTGTCACTCAGAGGACACAGGGGTAGTGGCCAAGTGATGTTGGAAGATCCAGTAGAAAATAATGGTAATTTTCGTACTTTTCTCAGATATCGAGGAAAAACAGATACTTTTCTTTACACTCTCCTAAGCACATCTAATAAAAATGCTATGTATATGAGTTTGAAAATCCAAAATGAAATAATTGAATTGTGTAATCTTCTTATACGTAATAAGATTGTCCAGAAAATAAATGAAAGTCAGTTCTTTTCCATCTTAGGAGACTAAACCACGGATATATCAACCAAAGAACAACTAAATATATGTGTTGGATATGTCAACTCTGAAAAATGTGTTATCGAAGAAATGTTTTTACAATTTGTAATCATGAAAAGTTTAAGTGGAAAAGGAATTGCTGAACAAATAATGAATGAGCTGTCTTCATATGAGGTTGACTTAAATAAACTTAAAGGACAAGGATAAGACAGTGCGTCAACAATGTATGGTAAGTATAAAGGGGTCAGCACAAGAATTCTAAACAGGTCCTAACAGTGGAAAAATCAGAATTTTTCACAAAAAGAAAAAAATCTTAACCATAATTTTGTTAACAAAATCGAAATTTCAGAGGGGGACCAGACCACCCTGGACCCTCCCCTTGAATACTTCCTTGCTCTTCTTAGATTGTTATGCACTCGGCATTGTTAAGTATTGCATCACGCAGTGGGTGTCAAATATACAAGCTCTACATAGTAAAATTGAAAAAATATCATTTCAGCAAATTTCCTATACTATTGGCAGAATAAATTTCAATCTGTTTATTAAAATTAGTAAAGAATAATGTTACCATGATTTCAATCGATAAACACGAAACGCTAATCTGAAGTCTGATGTTTTCAGTTAAATACTTCGATGTTATGCGACACTGGATGTTATGCGACAACTGGAACCATGCTGCTTGTGCTTTATAGAAAAACATGGTGTTTAGTTGTCCACTTTTTTCTCAAAACAAACATTTTTTTCCCTACAGTTTTTATAAATAATGATAGTAACAAATTTTAACATAATTTGATTAAAAAGCACACTCGGCTGAGAGAATTTTTTTAAATAAGTTTTTACAATAGCGAAAGCAAAATAATAATAATAATAACAGACTTTTGGTGGTGTGACAACAGCAGCAACAGGATAAAGTTTATGTTAAGAAAGTTGGCAATAGTTTTCTTGTGTTTGTTTACCCATAATGTTCTTTCCGTTTTCCGTGGTTCTCTTGTATCCGTTTTGTTCATGATTATCGCATTTGTGGGCTGAGTTTTCATATATAAATATTTATACTATTGTTTTCCTATATTTGATTTTATATTAAATAAAATTTATCAAATTGATTTTCTATTCCTTTATTGTAGAACACGGATTTTCTGTTAGACAACAGGATCTGCTCTGTTTGTGATTAAAAAAATGACCAGCAATGAAAAATGGCAACCAAGGAAAAACTTTTCTTCTGTGGAGATTCAAACATTGTTGAACTGCGTTGAACAATATCTTCACATAATCGAAAATAAATTAACTACTGCTGCTGTGAATCAGCAAAAGCATGAAGCTTGGTGTGCTATCGAAAGGGACTTCAACAGCATTACTGACAGTAAAAGAACTTCAACACAGTTGTTAAATCTATATAAAAATCTTAAACGAAAGAATAAAGCGAAAAGCCTGGACCAACTTGATGCTTCCCACACAAATGAAGAAGAATCTGTAAACAAATCAACATTGAACGATAAGATTCTAGCAGCCGTAAACTTGTCATCAGAAAGTTCGTCTGACAGTAGTAAGTGTTATTTCCTGGTTTCGACATCAAATAGTAAGTTTATTCAGTACTTTACTTGAAAATCATTCATTCTAGAAATGTAACTTAATGCTTTCATTGTTTTCATTAATTTTCACTTTTTTTTTCTGTCCATTTCTAGCTCCTTCAAATAATCAAGAAAGTGAAGTAAGCCTTGAATTTTAATTAGCTGTGTTGTTTTTATTGATTTGGTACTTGTGTATTATATCGTCTACATGTCAAGCGAAGAGATTAATCACCAAGGGTTTGTACTCTGCAGTTCCGTTGCTATAGCGCTCACGATAATGCGCATCAAACACCGTATGGATAAATGGATATATTATGGATAAAATGATTAGTTTTTCTTTTTAAATTTATAAATTTTTATACGTGCGGTTGATTTTTAAAATTTATTCATGACTTAACGATGTTTAAGCATTTCACAAAGCATTGTAATGGAAATAATATGAAAAGTGTGTGTTATTAACTGTGGAGTTTGCATTTAGCAGAACTGTTATGTGTAGGCCGCCAAGGCGCCGTTTGATGAACTGCGTTTGTGTTGTACTTATTTTAAAATACGGTAAAATCATACAAGCCGGTGCGCACCCCATGTAAACATGGCGACAGTCGCTGGAGCTTGGCGGCCGCCAAGCTCCAGCGCCTGTCACCAACCAATTTTCCACGATCAGCACATTAAAATTGCACATATATTCCACTAAAAATGAGCAACCAGTGGACCGTTTTTAACTAAAAAAACCTCAGTGGATTCAGCAACCTAGTTGTACAGCTATCTAAACTAGGCAACCAGTGGTCCGTTTTTAACTAAAAAAACCTCAGTGGATTCAGTAACCTATCTGAACAGCTATCTAAACTAGGCAACCAGTGGCCCGTTTTTAACTAAAAAAACCTCAGTGGATTCAGCAACCTAGCTGTGCACGTGCAGCTATCTAAACTAGGCAGCCAGTGGTCCGTTTTTAACTAAAAAAACCTCAGTGGATTCAGCAACCTAGTTGTACAGCTATGTAAACTATGCAACCAGTGGACCGTCTTTAACTAAAAAAACCTCAGTGGATTCAGCAGCCTAGTTGTACAGCTATGTAAACTACACAACCAGTGGACCGTTTTTAACTAAAAAAACAACAGTAAATTAAGCAACCTAGTTGTACAGCTAATGTAAACTGGGCAAACACCGGCCCGTTTTCAACTCAAAAAAACATCGGTGGATTAAACAACCTAGTTGTACACCTCTTATAAAGTCAGTATGATTAGAATAGCATGTAAATAGCACTTACGAAAACATAAAACACATTGAATATCAATTTAAAATTCACATTAAAAACAAACATTGCAAAGATTCGTTAAAAAAGAGCACTTACCTTTATTTTTTTTTTAAATAACCGCTCAGAAATGTCCCCAACACCCACCGGCTTATAACGTAAAACCAGCATGCTTTCTTTTATTTAGCTCTATATTCACACCATATTTCTATCAAACACACACAAAGGAACGCTCCTTTTCCTTTCAAAACATAAAAAAAACACCATATTCCACACATAAATACTGACGACGAAATTCCCCGATACGCTTACTAACCTACGATAAAACAGAATCAAAACCATAAGGAAAATCAAACATTAACTTAATCCACTCTATCACCAGCCACAAACAAACTATCGTCATTCAATTAGCACTGAATGAAAATCCCATACTTCAAAACACCCAGTGTTTCTCTTTGGTTACTAGTCTAAACAATCACCGACAGGGTACTTCACTCCAGCTGAGCATCGCCCATGACAGCGCCAAATCAATTTGTAAACAGCACTGTATACGGAATATAGTCCTAAAATACTTGTGTGTGTATTTTTAAAAAAATGTTTTGTATGTCTTGACGGAATTTAAGTATTTATTAAATAGGTTTATGGGTACTTACATATTATTTCCGGCGGTCCGCCAAGACCATGGCTCACTTGGATAAATACAGGCTGTCCAGAAAGCTCCGTTTTTCCGTACGAGTAAGTTTTTGCTTCTTCGCCGATTTGTCGCTTTTATCCAACGAATCACTGTTGCCAACTCTGCCGGTATCCAGTAATGGATAACAATGGCCGCATTCGTAAACACCAAACAAGTTGCACTCATGCACCGAGTTTATTCGTTTACGAATGCAGCCAATGTTTTCACATGCAGAGAAAAAAAAAAAAAAAAAAAAAAGTCCACGTTTGGCGCCTCTTTTTAGACTTGAGTGTCTAATTTCATCCTCCAAAGCCGGTTACGGTTTTTTGTGTAGACCCACGAATGTTTATATTTGAAAGTTAGTTGTCATTGTTAACAATTACCTGTGTGATACATTCTTTTAGTTTTGGAATTTTAGGCACATTTTCTCCGACCCTCAGATGTTGGCCATACAGTGATTCGTTGGATTTATTTACAAGCGTGACTACATCGGCAGCGAAGAACTGCGAAAATTTAGTACGGAAAAATCCCACATAGGAGAAAATCACGGTTTCCGGACAGCCACTGTATTTCATTCCAAGTGAGCCATGGCCAAAGACAAGCCATTTATTCAACAAGGGATATAATTGCGGGCAACATAAAATTGTTAATGTGTTTGGAACTACGATTGGCTAACAGAGTTCGCCGAGCAAATTAGAACGAAAATGTCGTTTGGTGGAAGTAGTCAACGTGAACCACCGGCGTATAATTACGTAAAGTACCAGTTTAATGTTTATAATAACACCAAAAATTTTTTATGTTTTTTATAAACATGCGTATATTTTTATTTAACTAGAGGCTCGTGATGTCAGTACTTTATGTAGGTCGCTGTTTCTAGACATACATATGTTTGGTATTTAAAGTAAAATAATGAAATGACTTTATTTAATTTGAATTATTTTCTGGTTTACAGAGAAAACTATGCTTTAGATAATCAGTTGCCACAAAATGTTGAACTGATTATCTAAATATGAATATATGAACCTCTTTTATATATTTATTGGTTTAAATCTATGTACACGCGCCAATAAAAAAGGCAGTAGCTATTGGTTTTTGTTTTCGGGTTTATTGGTTTTATACTCGGGTGGTATGTAAATACTTGACCAGAAATATTTTAAGGTAACCCGACCTTAGCGACGCCAACTACGCGCAAAAAAGTTTTTGTGAAAATGTCGACGGTAATAATACACAAGTACCATTAATTGAATTTTTAATTTGTGATTCATTTACCCAAAGATTGAGTTGCATCTTTCTTTGGGTTAATCATCTGCATCATGCTTAGTTATTATATTTCCATTTTTATGGTTTCATTCCATGAAATGAAAGGAGTGTGTTTATGCATATTGTATTCATTTAATTGTAAAATACTTTTAAAAAGGTTTTTAAAAGATTATTTTTCCTGTTTTCACATGTGCTAATTTTTTTATGCTACTTTTTACCTTTTGGCTCTTTCCTACCTCTGTTTTTTTTTTTTTTTGGGGGGGGAGGGATTACATATTATCCTGGTGGTCATTCCCACCAAAATATTTTTTTGGTTAAATGTGCTGGCAAACTGTTGCCAATTGTATTTCAAACCATCAATAATTTGAAGTGTCCAGCATTTATCTTGGCAAAAATCACTCATTTTGTCAGAATATCGGGATAATATGAAATATATCATTTTTTTCTTTTTTTTTCAAGCTTTTCCTCTTGCATATATTTCATGCCTTGCTGATATACTTATCTTTAAAATTTTAAACCTTTACTCTTTTTTTTGGGGGGGGGGGGGATGATTTTGTTTCAATTTTCTATTAGTTTGCATTTTATATTAACTTTTTACACCTTCATATTAGTGGGTGAATATTTGCTTGTTGATAGTGATCCCCTTTCCTCTTGAAAAGCTTAATAATTTTTATTTATTTTACAAAGCTATTTCAGTTCCCTATTCAAATACATTTATTTAATCTGTCAAAATAGTCATTTATAACTTGGTATTTGTGTGTTATTAAGCATGTGTTCATAAGCCATGTTATTTAAACCAGTTCAGTTTCTTTCCCCAAGTTTTGCTACTCTATCAATCATAATCTGGCATATTTTCCTGGCATTTGACGTTACATTTTCAACTTGCACTATAGGTATATTTTGTTTTTTCAGAAAAAGAATCATTTTCGGTACTTTTCCGTTAGCCAGGCGCTAGCAAAAAATCTCCAAATAATGTAGAATTCTGCCAAATTTCTTACAACCATACAACCAACTGTATTGGATATGAATCATTATACAGTTGTAGATTGGAACAACTAAAGAGAAGTTAGTGTAGAAGTATTAACAGAATGTGGAAAAAAAAAAAAAAAAAAAAAAAAAAATCAGTGGTCCTAAAAAAGTAGTTGAGATAGACGAGAGCTTATTTACTAAACAAAAGAACAATGCCGGACGACAAATGCTGAATTTATGTGGAGACAAGGAGTAAACGATCCATTTGAGCAAATTCTCAAGGACATCACCGTATTCTGGAAAAAACAATAATTATAAGCATTCTTTTTGGGTAAAACTGTTTTGTTTACAATTCATTAATATTTGTTTATAGTTGAACTTGTTTTGCTTACTATTAATTAATATTTGTATAGTTGAATGTTTTCGACTTTTATTCTGTTGACTGTTTTGTCATTCGCTTCGCTTGCCGACTTGACTCTCGTTTGGTTCACAATTGACGACATTTGCACCCAGCTAACAGAAAAGTACCTTTTTTTCTTTCAAATCACAGAGTCTCCAAAAACCACATTTTTGAAATTGTAAGCGTACTTTTGGATTTTCCTGTTACTTAATAAAAACTTAGAAGTATTTTCTAATGTTATTGTTAGCTGCCATATCCTTCATATTTTAATATTAAGCATCCCAATGTCAATCTTTCCATTGTTCTCGTAAATGAATTTTTTTGACATTCTTTATATAAATCCACCCAATGCCTTAAGAGTAAAAAGTGATCTGCATTTTAATTAAGTATGTTACCAAATTTTTTTATAAGCTACTGACAGTAGCTAATAAACATTATTACAGACTAGACACTGATATAGGATGATCATAGACTAACAGCAGACAGGTGAAATAGCATCAACCTCTCAAAGAAACATGCTACATAAGCACCTTCTAGCTGCACATATCTATTACAGATAATGATGAAATCTACTACTCATACACGCACATGTTTAATCCTCTGACTGCTCAGTTTGTGGACCAAAATCGCTTCAAAAATTGTGTTTTTTTTTTTTTTTTTTTTTTTTCATATTTCAAATCTATATACATTGGAGAATTAAAATGTGCATTTTTTCTTTCTAGAAAAGATTTTTTATATAGATTTTTATCATGAGAAACTAAGCTTCAGAAAAACCAATTTCAGATGTTATTACATAAAAATTTTTTAAAATAAATTTCAATTGAATTACAGTTAATTTCCGTTTATTACATAATATAAGAAAATGCACCATCACCTTACACTTTACAGGTTTATTGAATCATAGTCAGAGGAGCAGTCCAAAAAATCTAAATCACTATCACTATCAAAACTAAATTCTCTTTCAGAATCTCATAAATCATCCAAAGTATACACTCTGTCAATTGCTGAACGATTTCTAGCAGCCATTTCTGATTAGAAAAGGCGGTAAACAAGTGACGTTAGAGCATTGTGCATACCGAGTACTACCTTCAAATGCCGCAATTTAGTGGACAACTAATGAAATCTGTTAGTCAAAACCTAAATTAAATGTCTAACACTGTATCTAATTTATTTCACTGGTTAAACGGTAAAACGTGGGATGGTCTCCTCAATAAAAAAAAAAAAAAAACTACCTGCTAGCAAAAATTGCGGGATGAGCAAATTTTGCTACATTTGAGTTGCCTGTGAAAATCGCGGGATAAGCAGCCAGAGGGTTAACATAAACTTAGTGATTATGATTCAAAGTACTGCCTTACAGGCAAATTTCATTTAGCTCTTTTAGAATATGTTGATGATCAGGATGCACCAATTGCCATATTTTGCCAAATAATTAATACCGAATACTCGGTTAAAATTCTAACTAAATATTTGGCCAAATACTGTATGTTTGACTAAAATTTATAAAACTAGCAATGATTATTTTGTTTTTTAACAACATTTAATATTTCGGATGATGTAAAGCTTCAGAAATTAAAATACTACAAAATTTGATATCCATGTATTTTCTTTATACATTTTATTAATCACCTTTCTAAATATTTTTGAAATGATGATTTTTTTTTAAAGTTTGCATATTTTTTTTAAAAAGCAGTTAATTGACTTTATATATTTATGTATACTTAATATCATGAGGGTTTTTTTTTCCTGTTACTGTTACATATTTGAAATGAGTTAGTAATAGTTGAAAAGCAACAAAATTTAAATTAACTTCAGAGTTACTCTTACATTAAAATTACTTTGAATGTGATATTAGGAAGTAACAATTTGAATTAATTTTGTACTATGATACTATACTGTAACTTTTCATTCATGGTATAAATATCCAAGCGGCCACCCCTGTATAGCAGTCACCCCTCTAAACGGCCAATTTTTCATGGCATGGATTTTTTGGCTCATATGACTTAATGTTAAAATAACCTCTATCAGAGGCCACCCGACCCCCTTTAAACGGTCACCGAGTGGGATCGCCCATCTCATTTTTCGGGAAATTCTACTCACTCCATGCCGTAATTTTGAGCTTAAAAACTCAAGGTCAGGTTGATGGTTGAATATAAGTCCCCAGGAATAATTGGAATTGAATCTTATCTCTTTTATATTCTCCCCACACCCTTAAGATGGAACAGTCAGGTGTTGAAGTTGTCATACAATTGAATTTTTTACAAGTGAATTTTTGTCCCTTTCAGGTGCTACTTCCGTTCACGACGAGGAATTTTCCGATATTTCTAGTGGCGAGCAAGCTAAACTTTCAACACAAACGACTTAAAATCGAATAAATTATCAAAAATTTTGAAGAAGTTACAAACTAATCGGTTAGAGATCTGCTTTTTAAAGTAAACAAACTAGAAAAAATGGTTATTTCAGAGAAAAGTACAAACTTAAAACAGACACAAATTGTATCATTTTTCCAAAAAATGTAACAAAGCATTAAATAAAGCACTATTTTCTTTTTAGCTAAGTTTTAAATTTCATGTTAAATAAAGAATATGTGTCAGACTTGTTTATATTGAGCATTATATAGCAATTATCTTATAATAGTAAATAAAACCCCCTCTGAGCAGCAAAATATTCTCAGTATGGTGGGGTGGCCGTTCAGAGAGGTTTCACTGTATTTAAATTTGTTTACTATTCAGTTACTGAATTTTAAAGTATTTGACCAAACTGAATATTCGGTTTGTCTGCCGAAAGGCAGTATACCGAATACCAACCAAATTTTTTTTGCATCCCTAATTATCTTCCTATATCAAGGCACGTGTACTAGACTAATTTTCTGGTTCAAAATGAATGTTTTGTATAAAATGTTAAAGCAACAAAATTTCTTTTAATAATAATTATTTCATAAACTTATGATGACTTCCTCCCCCCCCCCTCTCTCCCACCAACCGACTTTAAATAGAAGTTGCTTGTTTTGTAGAAACAGTACTTGGAATTACAAAAGCAGTGTTAAGTAGAAAGAGCAATAAAGTAGTTTTAGCTTCATTTTAGATAAACTATCACGTCTATGGTTAAAGAGGCTTAAAAATTAGTGATAAACAAATCTTGCTTTTAATTCTGTTTAATTGAAAAACAAAAGTGTTGAAAATATGAATGATTTGTTTAAATATGAATATACTAGGGAATGACCACATGATACCAAATTTTAACACATACTCCATTTTTAAAAATATCCCATACCAATACTTTTAAGTTTTTAAATCTGCCAGTACTGATATATAACTGATGCAGTTACTGCATACATCTTAGTGCCATTACAGTAACGGTTCGCTTATTTTGGGCAGCTATTTTGAGAAGAGTGCCCTCTTGTCTTTTTGTTAAAATTAATGATGCCTTTCCTAATCCATAGTTAAAAACTTGAGCCTTTTGAAAGGCATTTTAAAAAAGCAATGAATACAGTAAAATGCAGGTTGGTAACTAAAGGTGTGCAAAGGCAACCTAATTGATGTTTGCGCCAAGTGTTGTAAACTCTAGTTACAGCACTCATACAATGATTCTATTGCTTCTTTACTTTTAAAATTGCTTATAATCAGCAATAACCGGTATTCATTGTCGTGTGTCTCAAAAACTTGCCTGTTATAGAACTTGTTTCAAGAACTACATGCAAGTTTTATGAGACTATCGCTAAGAATTATACGTTATGATTTTGAATCTACTAGCCGTAATTAAAAAATATAAAAGTTTTATGCAGAGTACAAGCCTATTTCTTAAAAAGCAACATTTATTTTTAACATTTAAAAGATTAGAGATGCACACAAAATTTATTAAAGCAATTTGTGGCCGACTAAAGTCACTTAACTGTTTGTAAATATAGAGACTTAGAGATATTAGGATGAATCTGTGCAAATTTGTCGTCAAAAAATCATTATTTAAAAGAATTTTTTACTCAGGAGAAAATCCATGAAGTACATTAATTCAATATTATACAGTGTAATCTCAATATCCCAAACACATGTATTTACCTAACAAACTTGCCTCTTTTATTTCACTTCACTTCAGAAAACGTGTGTGTGTGTGTGTGACCCTTGCCTTCAAGATATAACCTTGATTATACTGTATAATGATTATGTTATTGTTTTTACAATAAATTCTATATTAGTTGATTAGTTAAAAAAAGAAGCAATTACAAAAACAGTTAACAAATAAATGCCTGTTCTTCTAGATGCATTCAGTTAAAAAGCATTCCCAAAATTGGACAGATGTATCAAGAACAGATACTTTCAAAATGAGAAGATATCAATACTCATTAAAAAAGTGAGGTATTGGTGCCAATACCATCGGTCCTCACTAATGGACACTAAATGCTGTTAAAGTTTTTTATATGTATGAATTGTGTGTGGCTTGCATAGTTTTTGTAGTTCAGCAAAAGATTTTTAAGAAACTCCTTTACTTTTTCTAAAATCCCCCTAAATGCTATTCTCCAAGATTGGCAGCTATGTTATTAAAAAAGTACAAATATAAGAAGCCAGTAGAAGGCCTAAATTTATTTATCATGGTCAGAAATATCATTTCTTATCTATCATCATAAACCTGCAATATCTGTAGACTTCAGAATTTCAATTTCTACTTTGCTGAAGTTAAGAAAGAACAGAAAAATCTTTTTTATAAATATTCAATACTGTGTAATTATGCTGTGTTAAATAAAGCAAATTAACATAATAATTTTCCTTTTTTTAAGGAATCCGCTGAATTTGTTGTTGTCCTACGACTGAACCAATATCAAATCTTAAACTGGTTTCAGTAAGTAGCAAAGCATCCATTCCTGCAAAAGATAGTGCAAGTCAATCAGCAGGTCCAATAGTCGTCTCTGTGAAAAGCCAATGCATTCATCCCTAACTCAAACGCACCTCCAGTCATTCCATCAAAAATTGTAGATAACTCCAATTCAAGTTCAGAGAATGCCAATATTAAGCTTTCTCACATTAATAAAAGAACTTTGTCACATAACAATGTTTTGAAAAGACCAAAAAGTTCTGAACTTCCCGATTCAATTAATGTAGACAAGCCATTGGATAACCAAGCAAGACTTAAAGAAAAATTCCTGGTAGAAGAACACAAACAAGCGATGAAACATAGAGAACAGGAACATCAATTAAAAATTAAGATTCTTGAAGAAAAAATGAAAATTATGTCTGAAAAAGTCAAGTTTTGGCAAAAGATGCATGAAAGATTAAGTAAAACTGACATAGTTCAATTGAATGACAAACAGAACTAAGTTTGTATCATATAATGAAGGCAAAAATTGTACATAAAATGTTTAATCTTAAAAGTGGTCACTGACTAGTTCCATAACTGTTAATTGCATGTCTATCTCTCCTTGCAGTTAGAAAAATTTCTAAATTCATTATTTCAGTATATGACCCAAAGCATACCTGAAAATTGTTTTAAAATCTAAATTTTAAAAAGGTGTTCCAGGATTAAAAATCTGATGTGTCCAACACATGACTTCCTTGCACGTCCATTAGATCAAAAATATTTTCGACGCACTTCCTCTAAACTTATTTGTTTGAAAGAGATAAAATATCAATAATAGTAAGGTTTAGCGATTTCTAGCCAAATATTTCGATATCGCCAAGCTGAGTTCAATTTGAAAGATTTTCTTCTGACACTTTATTTGGCGACATTTCACCAAAAGCCGACAAACTTGAGATAGTCTGCGAGATTTTGGGGATAGCCAAAGTAGTCATTGACCACAGACTTTCAATGAATTGAATGCATCCATACACCTCAATGTATTTAAAGTCATTTGGCTCACCCTGTAAATAAATTCTCAGTCGATTGCTGTCAAAAAAGATATGGAAAACAGTTAGATATTACAATTGTTCTAAATACAAAAGTTAAAAAATCTACGGGTTAAAGTTTTAGAGTTATATAAAATACGAAATAATTTTTGGCGCCAAATTTGGCGATATTTCGGCGAAAACTCGTTAATGTCGACGACATTTGGCGAGATTTTAAGCATGAACCAAACATTGACAGATTATCGCCAAATTTGGCGACATTTCGCCAAAACTCGCCAAGAACGATGACAAATGGCGATACTTGGGCATGGACCAAATGACTGACTATCGCCAAATTTGGCGATATTTCGCCAAAACTCGCCAAGGTCGAGGACAGACGGCGAGATTTTGGGCATGTACCAAACAATGACTGTCTACAGTTGTATTATATTGAAGATGTCCATAGACATTAAAGTACTAAAATTCTTTTCGGTGGTCCTGTAAATAAACTCTCCAGTAGATTGGAACCAAAAATCGAGATGCACAACTAGATGTTACAACATTCTTACATATGAAATTTCATAATAGTTTTTGAGATTTGAGAGTTAAATATGCACACACGTACACCAAAAGTCGCCAAGCTTGGCGACTTTTGGCATAGTTCTTGAGGGAGGCACGTGACCGTGGTCGGACCATCACCTAACTTATGTGGTAGGACGGTATTGTGCTTGAAATGGATGAATGCCCCTAAAATTGCCATTGACCGTAATGTATTGGAAATCTTTTGAGTGTTCCTGTAGCAGAACTATAAATGATAAAGACACTTTTTTTAATGGAGAAATTCATTTTCTAACTCTTTACAGCATACATCACTTCTGAGTCGTTTGAAATAGCCCAATACCTCTAAAAAACGCTTTGATGAATTTCAGCCCATAGAGCGTAATGTATTTCGAATCTTTTGGGCGGTTCTGTAGATAAACTATCCAGTCGAATGGAATCGAAAGGGGAGGTGCACAACTAGATGTTACAACAATCCTAAATATAAAGTTTCAACATTCTACGCCTAATAGTTTTTGAGATATGCGAGTTTACTGAGTTTCGGCCCATTGAGCGTAATGTATTTCGAATCTTTTGGGCAGTCCTGTAGATAAACTATCCAGTCGAATGGAACCAAAAGGGGAGGTGCACAACTAGATGTTACAACTATCCAAAATATGAAGTTTCGACATTCTACGCCTAATAGCTTTTGAGTTAGGCGAGTTTAATGAATTTCGGCCCATAGAGCGCAATGTATTTCGAATCTTTTGGGCGGTCCTGTACATAAACTATCCATTCGATTGCCACCAAAAGGGGAGGTGCACAACTAGATCATAGAACAATCCTAAATATCAAATCTCAACATTCTACGACCAATAGTTTTTGAGATATGCGAGTTACATACATACGTACGTACGTACAGACAGCATGGAAAAAACTGGCCACAGTAGACTCGCCGCTGGTCAAAATGAGTTGCAGACGCGTTAATATGATCGTGCATGCTAGCCTACGATGAGATGCATCGAAAAAAATTTTAAAATTAAAATTTGAGGTAGTCAAAATCGGTTTTTTTTGTCGAAATTTGGCCCCCAAAATTTTTCGGGATCACATTACTTCCTTATACTACGTACAAGGAAGTAAAAATAGATCTAATTTGTATGGACCTACATGTGTTTGATAGTAGGAAAAGGTGAATAGTATTAAAATATTTTTTTTAATACAGTATGGAACCCTGTTTATCCAGAATGGTTGGGACCCGGTGTATTCTGGATAACTGGGTTGGGGATTAACATGACATCTACTGATTTGATTGGTAGCATAAATGTTACTCTATTTTTGATTAGAATTGTACATTAATATACTAGCAAAATAATATAAAAAAATCTTAATATGATCAAGATAAATAATAATCATTTAGAGAGGAAGTAGTAAATATATGATAACTTCTTGAAAACTTAGTCACACACTAAAAAAATAAAATACCTTACTAGATTGCTTACTTTATAAATTCTAGCTGTAGAACTCAAAATAAAAGAACAAAAACATAAGAAACATTTTTAAAAAACTTATTTTTTGCTTTTCTTTTGGAAAAAAATAGGAATTTAATCAATTGAAAAATGATTCCGGATAAGAGGTTCCATACTGTAAACTTAAACTGTAAAATGTTGATTTTGATAATTTGTTTAGAAACAATTCTTTGTTTTATTTTAAAATTTCCCCTTGTATCCTTAACAAAAAGTGGTTTACTAGTATTGACCATTGTTAGGAGTTGATAACGTGTATATGTACATTAATTTTTAAAAATGTTCAATTTATTGTATATACTGAATATTTTATTAGCTTTTTAAATGTAACCTAAAAATGTTTTACCATGTGTGAAATATAGTAGGTTTTTAACAAAAATTTATCAGATAAAACTATTATTGTTTTGAATTGCATGTGCTATCTGCTTTGTAAATCTCTTTACAAATAGAAAAGTTTATAATTTTATAGTGGTGAAATATGTTCCATACATTAATAAGCTGATGCACAAAATTTGAACTTTTTACTCGAGAGAGTGTCAGAAATATGAAAAATGTATGCCAACTTAACCCTCCTTTTCAATAGCTCACAAAAGGAAAAAAATCGTGTTAAATAATTGTATTTCAGGAGTCGTACACAAATTTAAAAAAAAAAAAAAAAAAAAAAAAAAAAAAAATCACTGAATAAGTATATAATACTTCTGTCATTTGCTATTTTATTGTACCTCACTTAATTTTTTTACACATATCATTGAGCCTTTTTATAATGATAGGCTGAAATTTTGTGCATTACCTCATCAATGTATGGGGACCATATAAAATAAAAATTGTATTTCTTTAGGTTTACTCTCCTGAAAACTTTAGTCAATTTTTTTTTTATTTTTTTTTTTTTTTTTTTTTTTTTTTTTTTTTTAAACAAATTTGTAATTGAATGTACCATATATTTTGCCATATAACACGCATTAGTAAATTTAGGATATGGCAACCAATTTATTTATACTCTGCTTTTATGTTCAGTGTATAACAGGCACACAAAAAAAATGAAGTTATTTTTTGAAGGTGAAAGTACTTGTTATATGCAGAGATATGCAGCATATATCTATGATCAATATTTAAGGAATAAAAGTCAGCATTTTACATTAATGAGATTATTTACAGTAATAAGAAAACTCAAGCATCAACATTTTATTCAAAAATACCAGTAGAAATGTATAAAAATCCAAATCAACATTCAGAAAGCTTTTTCAGGAGTGAAATGCCATGCTTTTTAAGAGTTCTTCTGGGGAATCTTAATTGTCACCTACGAATGGAGAAACAAATGTAAGAATATGAAAAATATACAGTTTTAATTTTATGTTGAATCTGTATATATATTTAAAGTGCTAATTATAAAGCAAAACAAGACCTAAATTAGAAAGTAGTTCTGAAACTTAAGTCATGGGTTCGGTATCAGCTTCTACCAGACCTCTAAGTCTAGGCAATCAGTAATATAAAGCATCAATTTTTATAGTCAATATCAATATATTTACTGTACTCTTAAAATTACAGTATAGAAATTTTCCATTACAGTACAATTAATATTACAGTATACAGTAGAACTTCTCAAATCCGGAATCGCTGGGACTTTACCAATTCCGGATTATAGAAACTCTGTAATGTCAACTGTAAAAAAGTGCTGCAAAAGCACCCTCATCTATACATATCAGTAGCACGTATAGGTTTCCATTTGTGTATGTGTGTGGGGGGTGGGGTTATCCGGTGTTTTAATGATAATTGAGTTAGTATAAATGTTTAAAATACATGTTTTATAATAATTGCTTTACATTTTCAGAGGGGGCCCGGCCCACCTCTGCCCCCTTCTTAAATACACTCCTGATGTATATAGTTTATGTATATCGCTCCTATGTATATCTTTTAATACCGAACAAATACCCTTTTATAATTAATTATTACAGTAAAACATTCAATTAATTGGCATGTTCAAGAAACGCTGATCGCTCTAAAATAAACCCAAATGCAACAAATATCAGAAAAAAATTAAACAGTATCATACGGCATTCAAAGCCTAAAACAAGCACCTCGATATCTGCTCATATTGTCATATTACGTAATCAACTTGCTTCCGGCCCAAGTGTTTAACTCTCTTCCCCTCCTCCCCTTTACATTTTTCGCTCTTTCATTTTAACAGCAAACGTTCTGGCCTGCTTGGGGTTCTGCAAATGTGTTTGTGCTTTTGATGCAGGTGGATATGATCTTTTCATCTGCTTTTGCCTTGATAGATTCCTTTGATTTGTTTTTGAAGTGATTGTCTGCTCGGCATGCCACCACTAAAAGACTGTTTTTTTCTATAATTACGCTTTTTTTTTTTAAATGTTAGAACCTGTCTCACACTATTCTATTAACAAGAATTATGTTTCTGGTTTTAGTATTGTAATGAAATTGCAAACTTAAATTTACCAGAATTGAAGTGGCAAGCAAACCCACCCCGAAACAGATTATGCAATGCAAAAGAAACTGAGCACAAAGCGGTGGCGGACGAAAAGATCGT
>JAWZYV010000241.1:0-20182 GCA_038373885.1 Cheiracanthium punctorium
TATTGAGGTTGAGCATGTGCGGAATTCAAGAGCAGAAAATATAAGTTTCTCTTTAAATTTTTAAACAATTGTTTTAAATCAATAGATTTTGAGAGAAAGTCGCCTCTCCCCTCCTCTTATGTAAAAAAAAAAACTCATCATACTCTATTCTAATTTCATATTCAGCAAAGCTTTATTAAAAATCCGAAAGATGGCGCTGCAATCGCCGGTTTGGCTATTTTTGGCTAATTTTCAGAAGCCGTTTGGCTATTTTCGTAGATTTTGATCTGGCAACCCTGCTAGGAATAACGTTTACATACGGAATACATATATTCCATAGGGATATGAAAGAAATTTTTAATTTTACTCACAGATACTTAGTTTTTTCCATTGTGATTAAAACTCTCTAGCATTTTTCATAATAATATTTTTTAAAAAATAATATTGTCTTGTTTAAACTAAATAATTTATTTCTAAAATAAATAACTTAAAACTAAATTCCATTACTTCATAACTGCGAGATTTTATTTAATTACTCGTAATCATTTTCGTATTTATTTATTAAATGTTTCACAAAAGAAATTGCTACAAAATGTTAGGAAAATGAGTCTTTTTCCAAAGTCGCAACAAATGGGGGGTGTGACGTCGTTTTGAAATCCTAAAAATCAGAAGTCACAAAACAGTCACACCGTGACTTCACAGTGGAGTCACTTAGTGACCGATCACATACTAGTGACATGGTGACTTCACGGCGACGTCAACTGGTGACTGGTCACAAATAAACTTCATAGTGACCACACAGTAGAGTCACATCACTCACAAGTCACAATGTGACTAGTATGTGACAGTCCTGTAACAATTGTGACACTCTGTGACGTCACAGCGACTCTTTTGTGACCATATGTGCTATTAGGGAACGGATCGAATAAGCTAACGATTTCGGCTAAAACTGAACGTTTGGTTGGAGGTTCTGTACTATTAGAAACATTGAATCAGAAATATTCTTCTATTGGTTACCATATCAAACCGAGTGTTTTTACTGTTCTGTTTTCAACAAAGTCATATTTGTTACTGTTATCCAAAGCACGCTGTTGTATCTCTTTTTCGGTTGAACAACACTTGTAGAGCTTCATTCCTCCACTCTCATACATTTCTATAAATTGGCTTTGCAGTTCATGTGCAGTGGCAGTATCGCCTGCTCCTGTTAAAGTATCGTCAACATAAAATCCGACAACGCGGAATTTGCAGCCAAAGGGTAACGAAGATTTTCGTCCAGGGCCTGTTGTTTTAGAGTTCTAGTAGCAAGAAAAGGTGCCGAGCAGTACTATACGTAACTGTGGTTTACTGAAACAATTTTGCCCTTTCGTGAGAATTTTGCTTCCAAAACATACACTACAAATTTCTTTATTTAAGATTTATCTATATTTGCCTGTACATTTTTGCAATATCGGCTATAAACGCTATTTTATTGTGACGATGATGTTTGATTGGTTATTGTATCTATAATATTAAAATCAGTGCGCGTCTGTCTGTCAGTCTGTCTGTGTGTAGCATCATCTCCTCTGAAACGGCTGGGAGCTGAGTTCGATCGAGGTGTCCACGGATTCGGAAAATTCCGAGGAAGGTCTTCCGCTAATTTTAATTTCGAAATTCGAATTAGTTTAGGAGATATTGATAAAAAAACCCGTAAAAACACTAAATTTTGCTCTCCGTAACTCCGCGATTGTAACCCCTGAAGTGAAAAAGTGAGAAATAAGCATCGAGGTTGCCATGTTTGGCGAATTTATTAAATGATTTAGACTCTTGAATTAAAAATAAAAGAATAATCATTTTCTTTCTGTTTAGAATATTTGCTAGGTTATTTTTTAATTAAAATATCGTCTGCGCATGGGAAATCAGAGCAGGATTGCAATATTTTTTATACGTAAAAGAATAAGGACTTGGAGATTTCTGAGACTAATATTTATAATTTTTTTAGTTTGGCGATAAATAAAATTGCTGATATGGTGATTTTGATAAAGTAGTAGGTTCTACCGATTTGCATAGTTTTAAGCTTGGCGCAATTAATATTCCATGCAGAAATAGCGCAATTATAAAGGCGATTTTAAGCGATCAATCTTCGGAGTTTTCACCAAACTAAGTAAATTGATTTAAGTTTGGGGAATCCCGCCAAATTTCAAAAGGAAGGAAATTCTTGCATTTGGTACATCGGAGTAAATATAACACGTTATAGTTGATAATTTAAAATACTGCTATGCTACTCTTCAATTAGATGCCTGGGTACATACGTATTATCCCGGCGGTCAGTCAAGACGAGCGATTTTTCGCCAAGATAAATCCCCGACACATGAAATGTTTGATGGTTTGGAATACGATTGGCAAGAGTTTGCCAGCACATTTGATGAAAAAATAGTTTGGCGAGGATGACTGCCGGAACAATACGTAAGTACCGATGCCTGCATTAATTCTTGGCGATCGAACCATATACAAATAACGATTTCCCATTTTGATTGCTGTGAAATCAGTGCTTCGAATGATTCTCTGAAAAAAAAAATCTCCCAAAATGTGTATGTTGGCATTTTTTGGAGATGAACGAGAATGTTTATTACGCTTGGTAAATATAGCTGGTATTGCCTCTAAATTATTGCATTTACTGTGTAAATTTAGGATTCATTTTGGCTATTTGCCATCCGCGTTAATTACGCCAATATGGCAATTATAGCAAGCATAAATAAATTTCATTCACGGAGGTATATTCTGTGGAGGGGAAGCTTCCGTGGTCGAAAGCCGCAATTTTGGCATCTAAATTTGAAAGCCTTTAGAGGGCGCACTGTGATGAAGAAAGTCCGATTCCGACGGTCCTGATTTGTCCGGAGAAGAAAAAATACTTAAAATAGATTGAAGCGCGCTTTGATAACATTGAGTTTCCCTTCCCTACCGGACCTTCTTGACGAAGCGCGCATCTATAGGACGAGAAATTTATATGCCAAAATTCTAGCATTAGTTTCCCTTCATTTCATGTTCTATTTTTAATATTGCTACAGTTTCCGTAGTAACGGAATCCGTTGTTGCCACTTAGCTGTTAAATTTAACAATTAAGTGAAAACACTCATTTCTACAACTCTTAAGACATTAAAAATGAAAATGCATTGAATATGAAACAATTAGAACATTACCACAATCACCACGTCAATAACTTGAACCTGTAATTTCGGTTATTTTTAACTAAATTCATTTTCAAGGTCTTTTAGAAATCCTGTGTACTATGTCAAAGCCTCATATATTAATTCCTATTAGTTTGCAAGAAAATTTATTATTCCAGCGTTTCTCAACCTGTGGGGCGCGAACCCCAAGGGGGGGCAGAACGTTTGCAGGGGAGGGGCGTGAGAAAAACCAAAGAGCAAGTAGTGATGCCTGTTTTTTTAAAAAATCATGTTATTTATTCTCTTTTTTAATCAAGCATTATCCATTTTCGTTTAAAATGTTCATCCAAACTTTACTTATTTTGTAGAAAATTCGACTACATGTCCATTATTAAAGATTAAAAAACTGAATGTATGCTGTAAAATGTGAGGGGTTGGCACGCGCCACCGTATGTTAGCTTTTGTTGCGTGGGCGCGACATTAAAAGGTTCAGAACCGCTGGATTAATCAGTATAAACTGAAGCAATGAACCTTTGTAAGCGTTTTTCTTGAAACGAGAAAAATGCAGATTGACGCTTTTGGTGTAGAAGTGGCGATATGGAGAACTATTTAATTCAGTAACGTTCATGTTTAATGATAACTGATTATGCGCATGCAAGACCCAAAAATCAAGAGAGTATGAAAAATCAGGAATATGAAATGAAAATCAAAAATGAATCACCTGAGGATTTATCGCGTACGAGAATGACATTGCAATCGTGTGTACAACAAAGGTCCCAAGTGCTTATAGTATTCTCCTGGCATTGACTTAGTCAGACCTGTGGCCGAGCGCATAGTGCTCTGAACTGGGAGAGGGAAGGTTTCTGGTTAGAAACAGGTCGCGTCCGCCAACCTGACCGTTCGGAGTTTACCTGTATTCCGATCGGCAAATAAAACTGTACTCGCAACATGCATCTGTGGGAAACATATATGGCTGCTTTCCTCCAAAACGTAGGGTAAATACGGATTAGGACTCCTCAGAAAGACCCCCACGGAGGAGACCCTCACCCCTTGACCTAGATCCCATGTGTGGAGACTAGAAGCGGGATAGTCTCCAGATTTGCAGCGAGTTCAATTTAACGCCTAGCGTCTTGTGCAACTTATTGAAACAGCTCCACGATACCAGATCCCTCGAGAAAAAGCCTGGGGAATGTCATCCAAGAGAATTTGCTTCTTTTTTGATCGCCAGTGACACTGACATAGTTTTTGTGCGATCATGTTGCAGTCATCTCAGATCTGCACTCATGACGTCAACGTTTCATCACGATTTAAATAATTTTTCACTTTTTTAGATTCCGCGTCACTGGGTTTAATTCCAATTATATGTGTAAGGAAAATGTTCTTTTCCTACCGTATGGAGAACGGGTACGCAGCGAGTCTATATTATTAAATCTGTGCGCATCAGTCTGTCTGTTTGTCTGTGTGTAGCATCATCTCCTCCGAAACGGCTGGGAGCTGAGTTTCGATCGAGGTGACCACGGATTCGGAAAATTCCGAGAAAGGTCTTGCGCTAATTTAAATTTCGAAATTCGAATTAGTTTAGGAGATATTCATAAAAAACCCGTCAAAAAAGCTAATTTTTGCTCTCCGCAATTCCGCGATTGTAACCCCTGTAGTGAAAAAGTAAGATATAAGCATCGAGGTTGTCATGTTTGGCGAATTTATTAAATGATTTAGACTCTTCTCAGCTAGAAAAAGTCTGCACTTTTTTTGCACAAAAGTATAGATTCTGTACAATTTGTGCATAAAAAGTAGATATTTTTGATTATTTTGAAAGTATACACTTTTTGTGCAAATTATATGCAGTTTTTATGCCTACTAAAAAGTGCATATTCTATATTGCCAAAAACTGTGCACAAAAAGTGTATACTTTTCTAAGTATTAACTTTATATGTAAATTTTTTGCACAAAAAGTGCAAACATTTTGTAGCTGGGTATTTAAGCAGTTTGAAACAATTTTCGCAAAATCTCAAAATCTAATCCAAATAATTAGAAACTCTAGGGAGAAGGCCGTACCCAAGGGGGGGGGACCTCACCCACTGGTCACCCCCCCGAAATTTCAATTTTTGTTAACAAAACAAAAATAATGTAGCCTTTTGTGAAAAATTTAGCCTTTTTCACCTTTTAGTACCCTCTAAATTTTTGGTCCCCCCCACTAGAAATTTCTTCTGGGTATGGCCCTGTCTAGGGACATTGTTTAAGTTGTATGACCACCTATCGCGTCGCTAAATTTTGCGAACAAAAATTTACCCAGTTTGGAACGGTTTTTAGAAGCATCTCACAATCTAATAAAAAAAAAAAAAATTAATCCGACACCTATAGCTTAAATTGAGTGATCATCTATCATGTCACCAAATTTCATTTCTGTCGCTTTAGTGGTTAATATCTGATCTGCGAACAAAAATGTAAGCACTTTGAAACAGTTTTTAGAAAATCTTAAAATCTAATGAATTTTTTAAAAATATAGTTCAAGATGAGTTTCCACCTATCATGTCACCAAATTTTATTTCATTCGCTTCAGTCAGTTTTAGGTGATGTTTTTAAAAGATAGTCAAAGCGTCACGCACAGAATGACAGAACGACGGACAGGGGCGTAGCCAGAAATTTTTCATGGGGGAGGGTTACGACTACTATAACTCATATATATGTATACGTGTGTGTGATAATGTAGTGAAGAATATACATTTTGTATGGCAAAAAATTCCTCATGGGGGGTTATGCCCCCCCCCTGACGACAAACGGACAAACTTTTTTTTACGGTCGTACTCAGGTTCCAAAGGCTTAAAATGCATAGAAATCGCTTTTTTTTTAATTTTGAGAAGTGTACTGGTAAAGTCTAATTTTATTTATTTAAATACATAAATGTTCCAATTCCGAACTTGAAACAACAATCACTTCAAACTTAAGACCCATCATTCTGAGTCAACTCCAGTCTAGTGGTTAGAATGCTCGCCTTCGAAATCTGGGTTCTTCGGTTCGAACCCAATCCTCGGAAGTTTGAAAAATGGAGCAAGTTCTTATGTATGATTATAGATAGCAGCACTAAAAAGGACGAAAAAGTTATTTGTTAAAATCATCCGACCACGCCTTTACATTTTTCAGTCTAGGTCCCCAGAGTGCACTTTTTGTGCACAATTTAGTTTGCACTTTTTATGCACAAGCAGAGGTGCCAAATACGCTGGGATTTTGTACACTTTTTTTTTACACTTTTTGTGCAAACTTTTTCTGGCTGGGTTGATTTAAAAATAAAAGAAAAATCATCTTTTTTCTGTTTAGAATATTTGCTAGGTTATTTTTTAATTATAATATTGTCTGCGTGGGAAATCAGAGCAGGAATACAATATTTTTTATACGTAAAAGAATAAGGACTTGGAGATTTCTGAGACTAATATGTATAATTTGTTTAGTTTGGCGAAAAATTAAATGGCTGATATGGCGATTTTGAGAAAGTACTCGGTTCTACCGATTTGCACAGTTTTAAGCTTGGCGCAATTAATTTTCCATACAGAAATATTGCAATTATTAAGGCGATTTTAAGCGATCGATCTTCGGAATTTTCACCAAACTAAGTAAATTGATTTAAGTTAGAGGAATTCCGCCAAATTTCAAAAGAAATGAAATTCTCGTATTTGGTACATGAGTAAATAAAACACATTATAGTTGATAATTTAAGATACTGTTATGCTACTTTTCAATTAGATGCTTGCATTAATTTTTGGCTATCGAACTATATACAAATAAGTATTTCCGATTTTGATTGCTGTTAAATCAGTGCTTCGAATGATTCTCTGAAAAAAAAAATCTCGAAAAATGGTGTATGTTGGCATTTTGTCAATCGAAGTACTATACATGTAATAAATAATCGATTCTTCATTGTTAAAGCAGCGAAATGAAAGTTTCTTTTACTGGAAACAGTTAGAATGGCGTAATTAATGCTGTCTAATATACTTTTTGTTTTACGAATTAAAATGTATGCGGATTCCTACTTTAGTACCTTTCTTAACAAAGTTGGCGATAATAGCGTGTATTTTTGTACTGCTAATTGTATGGCACGATTGAGATGAGCCAATGTTACGAGCGTATGGATAGATAATTTTTTAAATCCCGCCAAACAGGGTATAAGGAATTCTGTATAAATACGAATGTTTTAAGAGATGAACGAGAATGTTTTTTTTAAGCCTGGTAAATAGAGCTGGTACTGCCTATAAATTATTGCACTTACTGCTAAGTTAAATTTAGGATTCATTTTGGCTGTTTGCCATCCACTATCGGCGTTAATTACGCCAATATGGCAGTTCTAGCAAGCATAAATTTCATGTTCTATTTTAAGTATTGCTACAGTTTCCGTAATAAGGGAATCCAATGTTGCCTCTTAAGCTGTTAAATGTAAGTGAAAACTCTCATTTCTACAGCTCTTAAGACTCGAAAAATGAAAACGCATTGGATATGAAACAATTAGAACATTACCACAATCACCACGTCAATAACGCGAACCTGCACTTTTGGCTATTTTTAACTAAATTCATTTTCAAGGTCTTTAAGAAATCCTGCATACTATGTCAAAGCCTCATATCTTACTTCCGATTAGTTTGCAATAAAATTTATTAATCACTATAAACTGAAGCAATGAACCTTTGTACGCGTTTTTCTTGAAACGAGGAAAATGCAGATTCACGTCTTTGGTGTAGAAATAGCGATAGGAAGAACTATTTAATTCAGTAACGTTAATGGGAAATGATAATAGATTATGCGCATGGACAAAGACCCAAAAATCAAGCGAATATGAAAAGTCAGGAATGTGAAATGAAAATAAAAAATAAATCACCTGAGGATTTATCGCGTACGAGAATAACATTGCAATCATGTGTACAACAAAGGTCCCATGTGCTAATGATATTCCCCTAGCAATGACTTAGTCCGATCAGTGGCCGAGCACATAGCGCTCTGAACTGGGAGGCGGAAGGTTTCTGGTTCAAAACAGGTCACCCCCGCTGACCTAACCATTCGTTCCTGTATTCCGTTCGGAAAATAAAACTGTACTCGCAACAGGCATATGTTAGGAAACATATATGGCTGGTTTCCTCCAAAGCATAGCGTAAATACGTGTTGAGACCGGTTAGAAAGACCCCCACGGAGGAGACCCCCATCCCTTGACCTAGATCCCATGTGTGGAGACTAGACCCAGCAAACACACTACTGCCCGCAAACTGATGGCAGGGTACCCGCCGTGCTGGCAAAGTGCCGTACGCCGGGAGCACAGTGCATTGCCGTCAGTTTAAAGTCACTGGAATACCAATACCTGAAATATGCATATGCGCCAGTACATTGCCAGTAATGGCGAAATGCCTGTCGCGCCCATGTGTCTAAAACATGCATGACATAGTTAACGGCGTGGTACTGTTTAAAATGTACTGGGCCAGCACTTTTTAGAAGTAATGTGCCCCTAAATATTTCATATATACTGGCATAAATATTTCATATAAATATTTCATATATAGTGTTAGCATAAAATTTCGTTATTTCATTTAAATAATCAAACTCTGATAGGCGTTCATATTATCATTATTATTTTTAGCGAGCCGAGTGGACTGCAGCCTCCTCCCCCGCGAAATGGGACACTTTACTTAGCTTGCAATTGATATTTAGCTTATAATTGAACGTTGGCTTACAATTTGATACCCAGTCCCTCTCCGAAATAAAATTCATGCTACGCTACTGCTTTCCCTCAAATGTAAAAGCTGCAGTCGAGCTAGCCATGCTGTAAATTTGAAAGAGAAAGATACACACTAAATTACAAAATCTGTGTTTTTTCTCGGCTTACTGAAGTGCAGTTTTCAGTTCTAGGTTAGGAAGTTTATTTGGCTACTTGATATCGATGGACAGTTTCAACAGTTTTTTTGTAGCTGCCCTGGGCGGTTACCCAGTTTGCCACACCGAAGAACGTACACAGGGGGGAGGGTCCAGGGAATCCAACCCCCCCCCATCCGGAATTTCGTTTTTTGTTAGCAAAATAATAATGATGAAGAATGAAGTCTTTGTGTGAAAATTTTTGCCTTTTTTACCGTTTGGACTCTCAAAATTTTTGGACATCCCCCGATTTTTTTTTTTGGGGGGGGACGTCTCTGGCCACCAGCTAAAGAAAGCTATAGGGCTCCTGCACTTATTTTCTTAGAAATAATGGGACAGTATTTTCATGTAATAGTCAAAATTAGAAACTACGCAGATATTTTGTTCAGACTCATTTATTTAAAAACGCTATTTAGATTGTTCTTCAATTATTCCCCGCATTTACTGCTTTTCTTACGAAACTTCTAGCAGGTGCAAAAGAGAAAAAAATAAATAAAAAAAGAGACAGACATATATATCAGACGTTTTTCACAGCTTAAAACTGCTAGTCTCAGATTTGGCGATATTAGGTTGCAATATTCGAATTGTTTTCGCAGATCTGGCTATATTTATTGAGATTATTTGTTAGTCGTTTTTAGCGAATGTATTCGAACCTCCAAAAAAAAGGGAGTTTAAACCACTATTGAACCCAAGGGCGGACCCAGTAACTTTTTCCGAGGGGGCGCAAATCGTAAATACTCATTTTATCTAGTGTACAGAACACTCAATATTGGTGAAAGCCCCATTTATCTAGTGTAAATATATTTTTCTCGGAGGGGGCACTCGCCCCCTGCGCCCTCCCCCTGGATCCGCCTTTGATTGAACCCATGCTTAACCTATTAGAAAAACTAAAAATGCTAGCATTATACTCAAAATACTTATATAAGTTACAATAATATACTTAAATACTTATATCAGTTAATACTTATATAAGTTAAATACTTATATAAGTTACTACTTATATAAGTTACTAGTTAATACTTATATATAGTTTAAAGAACAAATAAAAATACAGCCAATCTTCAGTAATTCAAAGTTAAAAGGACACAAGAAAAATTTCGAAATATTTAAAAATTTCGAAAAATATATATTTCCACAAAAAATTGATACATTCAAAAAAATTCTAGGAATCGACCATAAATTCGAATTTTTCAAGTTTTATTTAGAGCAGTACGCATAGGGATGGATGCGAGAGGAGACAGAGATTTACACCTTTTTTGCAAGATGAGACAAACATTTTTAACATTACGATACGGGGATCTTGTTAGATGAGAAAAGCATTTTTAACATTATGATATACGGATTTTACGTGACGAGACAAATTTTTTAGGCTGTTTTGCGAGAGGCCTATTTTTCGTCTAGCGTTCACCCACTAATACGCACGTTTCAGGGGTACAAAGGTTCCACCCTTCTTCGTAGGGGCGTAGTGAATGAGGCAGGGACGTGCTTAGGGTTTTAGGGGTCCCTGGGCAAAACATATTTAGCGGCCCGAGATAAAAAACAATTAAGTAGGGATGGACGCGAGACGAAAAATTGATGTCTCGCGTCTCGCAAAACAGCTGAAAAGCTTGTCTCATCTCGCAAAAATCCCTATATCATAATGTTAAAAATGCTTGTCTCGTCTCGCAAAAAAGCTGTAAATCTCTGTCTCGTCTCGCAAAAAGTCGTCTCGCGTCCATCTCTACAATTAAGGGCCTTTCACTTTTCTTTACTTACTAAATTATTGTGGATCTTCTCATGTCTCCCCCCCTCCACCAGCACAAATCGCTACTGCTACTGTAATTAAGTAAATTACATTAACTAATTAAGATTTTAATACAATAAGTATCCATAATGTAAAAGCTGCATCTAGCTACTTAACATGTTGTAAATTTGAAAAAAGATAAGCTATATAGGAAATTACATATTCTGCACATTTAAAAGCACTAATTTTATCGAAATTTAAAAGCTTCAATCCCTCCTCCCCCGGCCCCATAAACGAAAAATTTGGGTTTTCGTCAACAAAATAATGTTAATGAAAGTTTGATCACCTGATATCCACGAATTCAACAGTTAGAGGATCTGGGCGATGGCCAAGTTTGCCACCCCCTAAGCACGGCTCTGGAAGGAGGGTGGACTTTTCGTACCACCCGAAACGTACATATAGTTTATTCGATTTTATTAAAGTGCCTTTATAATAATGTATTATTTGCGTTAAGCATTTAACTATTTATTTCCGCGTTTAACCTGTTCGCTCTCATTATTGAAAAGATGCACCGGGGAATACTATCCTTCTTTGTCATGTTGCTTCTCAGTATGGGATTTTAAATGCCCCTTCCCCTCCGACTGCGCTACCTGAGTCACTGGGCCTCAGCAAAGCATTCAAAACCATATGCTAAATTGAGTTTTCAGCGCCGCTTCTGTTTTCCTGAATGCAAAACAATGGTAATTCGAAAATATTGTGCCCCTTTGTTTATGCTATGAACGGGGGCATATGCCCCTCTAGCCCCCACCCCCTTAAAACTTTTCACTATTCGAATATTCACTCTTTTGTTTGAATATATTTGATAAGTTTTATAAGCTACTTTCGTGCTAAATGGATAGTATGTAGTTAAATTCAAATTCCTCACAAACATAAAAAAAGGAACATTTTACACTTTCCACAGCATTTGAGAAAAACGAAGATCCCAACTTCACATCAAAAGCAAAACAATTTTAATATAAATATGTGTATGGTTATTACTGGTAATTACAAGCTGAATAACTACAAGATTTTATATATATATATATATTATGCACACTAAAGAAATGTTTATGATACGCCGGCGCCCACAGAAGGGTTATAGGTGGCTTCAGTGAGATGTTATGAAAAGTTGGCGTATTTCATGAAAACGGAAGTGGCGATTTTTGAGTTTATAAGTTCTGGCAACCCACATTCAATTGAGTGCACTTATTCATTTACGTTACTTTACCATTCTATTACGTAAACAACGGCCAAATTTTATTTGTTATTTGATGAATTACGCATGAAGTACTTTATTAGGATACAAAATTTTGCAGATTCCTCATTCATTAAGCTTATATATAGCTTTCGAAAAAGATAAATTGGTATTTTTAAACAGTTTCACAAAGCTAGTAAAATTTCAACATTTGGAACAGTTATTTATATAAAACAACGCTGTTTCAATGCTGAAATCTTTGTTAGCTCATAACTTTGATGGCCTTACCGTGATAACTTTGATACAATAATACTCGGATACAATATACTTGGATATAATAATACCTTGGAGAACTATCGATTAAAATAACAGGTAAATCTTAAGTTTTACTGTTTTTAAAGTACATACTCTCACAGCATATTTTAGTATATAAAACTATTTTCCTCCTTAAAATTTGAGTCATGTAGTATACAGCAGGTAGATAAAGGAATTTCTTTTCAAAATAGGTAACAAAAAATCTTTTGATCTAAAAAAAATGTTACCCTAATGTTATGTGTAACCATATAGCAACTTTATTTATTATTACTTCCTGTAAGATTATGATTTATATATTAATGAGTATGTCATTTTATCTCTCACCCCGTTACTAAAAGTTGTCCGAAAAATGTGTCCCAAAAATGCGACATAATTTTACATTTATTTAAATACTATTAGTTCACAACAGCTTTAATCTATTGCTACAGTATTTCGTAAGCTGTAGAATATGCATCACATGTATTTTTCTATAAATAGGTTACAATCCTAAAAATTTCAACATTGGGTTACCAGGCGAAATACACGAAAGATGAGATATAAACTGACATAGTCAATTCATATCGTTTTAATATGGCAATAATGAAACCAAAAAATTAGGGGGGGGGTGTTCATGGAGGGTCTCCCCCTGACGAGGCTCGAACAGCCGAGTTTTATATATATATATATATATATATATATATATATATATATATATATATAAACCGTAAAATATTAAAACTCATTTATTAATCTCTTTAATTATGAGATATTGAAATTAAACTGTTTATAAATGATTTTATGTAGGTTTTGACATGTGTTATATCCTCTCTCATAAAAAAAATATGGTTTGAAAATGAAAATTTGTAAGAAAATTGCAGTTTGTGCAAACTGCACGCAATTCACTAATGTTGGGCGAACATAATTTGCAAATGATGTACTAATGGATTTTGCTGTTGTTTTTAATTTTTCATGTATCCAGTTTTTAATCTTAAAATGTTAACCTTAAGCAATGTCTTTTTTTTTTTGGAATGGGTTGATGAATAAGCCCCCCAACCCCGGATCCGACACTGGCTCATATTTTAGTTATGGCAGCGTTACTGTAAATAGGCACTAATCCGGTACCGTGCCATTATATTGTAGTCACTGTTAAGGCACCAGGCCAGTGCCTTTATTTTTAATAATAGCCAGCACCCGGCTGTTTCATTTTGGGCATTATAAACTTAATGGGTCAGTGCCTTTCTTGTGAGTAACGGCCGGCACATGCAGTATGCCAGTAGAGTGACGCTGCCTTCCCGGGCTTCTGGCAAGGTACTTCTCGGGCGACCACTTTTGGTACGATTCGGTTACTTTTTGCAGTGCCGGGCCGGCGCTGTACGTGATGGCAGAAAGACACTGGCAAGGTACTCCGCCAGCAGGTGTGTGTTTGCTGGGGAAGCCGTATAGTGTCTAGATCTGTAGAGAGTTCAATTTAACGCCTAGTGTCGTGTGCAACTTAAAGAAGCAGTTCCACGATACCGGCTCCATCGAGAAAAAGCCTGGGCAAGGTCATCCAAGAGAAGTTGCTTCTGTTTTGATCGCAAGTGACACTGACATTGTTTTTGTGCCATCATGTTGCAGTCACCTCAGATTTGCACTCATGACGTCAACGTTTAAATTATTTTTCACTATTTTAGATTCCGCATGACTGGGTTGAATTCGAATTATATGTGTAACCAAAATATTCGTTTCCTACCTTGCGGAGAACAAGTAATCATCTAGTAATTAAGACTCGTCGCGAAAGCAAATCGGGCTGGTCATTAGAAAAAAGTTCCCATCACCATCTCAGAATTTCACGATTTTCTTTTATTGTGTTGCCTTTCCTAAGGAAAGAAAAAATCTGAAATATTTTTCATTTACCTCTTTTAGTTTTGGATATGGGGGGTCAAAGTACCCCAGAGGAGCAACGTCGTATTAATTTAGGGCCATTTTTGCCACATTATTGTCTCGACTGTTACTGGCTCAGAGGTGCTTCAGAGAATTTTTTCATTTTATCCTATAATATAGTTTCTATATTAACATCTCAAATTGAAAATTCATTCGAAATTGTCAGAGCCGCAAATTAGGGTCCCCCAAAATAACCCCAATTTCATAAAAAATACAGTTTTAAGATTGCTTTAAGTCTTGGCTCTGACGTGATACAGAAAACATTTTTGCACAGTGCAGTTATGTATCTTCATATAAAGTGAATCCAATGTTAAAAATTTTTGAAGGCCCCCCCACGGCCCCCCGGTAGGGGGACCCAAACATGGTCCATAGCGCTAATTTACGCAATTTCGAAGCATTGGTACAGCTGAAGCCGACTTCCCACAGGAGATTTATTGACATGGAGATGCAGTATCAACATAGTAGTTTGATATTATGAAAAAACATTTCTTGAAGGTACAACTGTTTCCAAGAAAAATCCCAAAAAGTACCTCCCTATTTGGGACATTCCACTGGCTCGCGTGGGGGCATTTCGGCGTTCGTTTTAGAAGTTTAATTGACAGTGGCAATATTGAAAATTAATTTATTCCTCATGTATCTCTGAAATATATCCTCCATATGTCAAAATTAGTTATTTTACAGGGGCACTCATAAGAATTACATTACGCTGTGTGGGGATCTCTGTAACTACTGAACCGATTCGAAAATTTTTTTCACTGATAGAAAGCTACACTATTCCTGAGTAATATAGACTACCTTTCAGCATGCAGCATAAGTTCTTTTACAGGTACACTCAAAAATTCTAGCACATGACGCTATATGGATATGTCTGTTACTACTGAATCGATTCTAAATATCTTTTCACTGAAAGCTACACTATTCCTGAATAACATAGGCTAAAATTCATGCATGCAGCTTAACTTATAGGAACACTCAAAATAATTCGTAAACATTGTCGTAACTGTCTCCATACGCCAGTCAAATTTATTCAAGTTTTATTAAACTCTATTCAAATTTTTGAACAGTGTAGTTATATATATTCATATAAAGTGAATCCAATGTTAAATATTTTTTAAAGCCCCCAGCTTTGCGGCCTCTACCTTCCAATCATTTTAAGAGGCATCGCAAGAGTAAAAAAAGAAAAGAAAGTTTCAATCACCATCTCAGAGTCTCATGAATTTTTTTTCTTGTGTTACCTTACCCAAGGAAAGAGCACATCTGAAATATTTTCGATTTTGCTCTTTTAGTTTTGGAGTTATGGGGGGTCAATTTACCCCAGAGGAGTGAGGAATTTCGGGCCATTTTTGCCATTTTACTCTCTCGACTGTGATTTGCTCTGAGATGCTTCAGAGAATTTTTTTTAATCTGATAATATACCTTGAATATTGACATCTAAAACTGGAAATTCATTTAAAAATAAGCAGAGCCCCCAAATATCCCCAATTTCATAAAAAATACAGTTTTAAAGAATGTTTTAAATCTTGGCTCTGACGTGATACAGACAAGTAAAAATTCCCGGCCCCCTCGATACGGCGCCCCAAACATGGTCCTTAGCGCTAATTTATGCAATTTCGAAGCATAGGTACAGCTGGCTCTGACTTCGCACATGAGAACTACTGGCATGGAGTTGTAGTTTCAACATAGTAGTTTCATATTATGAAAAGATATATTTTTTCATTACTGTGTTAAATTTTTCTTGAAAACGGTGATGCTTTTAAAAAAATATACGAGTGGCCCTGGGGGCCTTCAAAAATTTGTAACATTGGATTCACTTTATATGAAGATACATAACTCCACTGTTCAAAAATTTGAATAGAGTTTAATAAAACTTGAATAAATTTGACTGGCGTATGGAGACAGTTACGACAATGTTTACAAATTATTTTGAGTGTTCCGGTAAGTTAGCTGCATGCATGAATTTTAGCCTATGTTATTCAGGAATGGTGTAGCTTTGAGTGAAAAGATATTTAGAATTGATTCAGTAGTTACAGAGATATCCATATAGCGTCATGCGCTAGAATTTTTGAGTGTCCCTGTAAAAGAACTTATGCTGAATGCTGAAAGGTAGCTTATAATACTCAGGAATAGTGCAGATTTCAACCAGTGAAAAAATTTGTCGAATCGGTTCACTAGTTGCAGAGATTCCCCTTCAGCGTAATGTAATTCTTATGAGTGCCCCTGTAAAATAACTGTTTGACATATATGGAGGATATATTTGAGATATATGAAGAATAAGTTAATTTTCGATATTGCCACTGTCGATTAAACTTCTAAAAGTAACGCAAAATTCCCCCATGCGTGCCAGTGGAATGTCCCAAATAGGGAGGTACTTCTGGGGATTTTTCTTGGAAACAGTTGTACCTTCAAGAAATGTTTTTTCATAATATCAATTTATTATGTTGATACTACATCTCCATGTCAATAGTTCTCCTGTGGGAAGTCGGCTTCAGATATACCAGTGCTTCGAAATTGCGTAAATTAGCTCTAAAGACCATGTTTGGGGCCCCGTACCGGGGAGGCGTGGGGTGCCTTCAAAAATTTTTAAGATTGGATTCGCTTTATATGAAGATATATAACTGCACTGTGCAGAAATTTTTTCTGTATCACGTCAGAGCTAAGATTTAAAGCATTCTTAAAACTGTATTTTTTATGAATTTGGGGGTATTTTAGGGGGGGGGGCCTAATTTGGGGCTCTGACAATTTTCGAATGAATTTTCAATTTGAGATGTTCAAAGTATATTATAGGATAAAATGAAAAAATTCTCTGAAGCACTTCTGAGCCAGTCACAGTCGAGACAAGAATGCGGCAAAAATGGCCCTAAATTAATTCGACGTTGCTCCTCTGGGGTACTTTGACCCCCCATAACTCCAAAACTAAAAGAGGTAAATGAAAAATATTTCAGATTTGTTCTTTCCTTGGGTAAGGCAACACTACAAAAGAAAATCATGAAATTCTGAGATGGTGATGGGAACGCCCTGCCCGATTTGCTCTCGCAACGGCTCTTAATTAAATTGCGTTGTGATGGATTATTTCAGGTTCGATACACTTAGTTGCAACAAAGAAAAAGACGTTAAAATACTTAAAACTGTTTTATTTAAAAGAAACTATTGAAACATAAACTCATTACAACGGGTAGTGGTTGCTCAGCGGAATAAAATTACGTCCTCTATGGACAGTGAAAATTAAGATGGAATGATTTGAAAAGTACGCCAGCAGAGAATTACACAGTGGCGAGAACAACAACTTGGCTGAGATAAATAACGCCAATCCCAGAACAACCTTAAAACTTCATCCAATAAAATTAAAATAACGGAATCGCGAGCAAATAATTTTAAAGATGAGGCAGGGCAACAGTATATAACAAATGCCAACACTATGCCAAAGGGGGGGGGCGGTAAGCCAAATGCAGTTGCTATTGCAAACGGACCTCAGCAAACGCAGACCTATCTGTTAATAGATGGGCCGACATCGGCAATAACGGTTCAGTGTCAGCATTGGCATGGTGGTATTTGCTGTGGTATCAGTTCTGCAAAGGCAAACTAAGCTAGGATTATCAAAATAAAGCGGGTTCTGGAGACTTAACGGTCCCATATTGGCTGTCTTTAGGGCTTAGCAGGGTTAGAAGGCGGTGTCGGAAAGGTACTGTTTCGAAGGATTTTTTTTTTTTCCAATGGCCGGCTACTGCCTTGGAAGGCTTTGGCTACAACGGGTCGGCATTGCTGGTCACTTTATTATATGGGCACCTAGTAGGTGGACCAACGTCGCCCCTATGAAGGGACGGACAAATGACAACCACGCCCACTCGGGGATCGAATCCCGACCGCCGGAGTTGAACTCGAAACCGTAGCACGTTGCTTTACCCAACATACAATTCGGCCGGCACTGTGCCGAAGTATAAAACCGATATTCGCCAAGAAATAGAATTTCTAAAAAACTGTTTAAAGCTGGCATACAGCACATGATAGTGATACTTAAAATTTATCCATTTGATATTTACCTAATTTTCACAGTGTTTTACGCTTAGTTTAGCTTAAATCTCATTTGATTTAAACAAACTGCAGAACAAAGGAAATCATTCCCCTCTATCAATATTTTTTTGGGCTGAAGACCCCTAACCTATGCTGGTCCCCTTCGTAAGGGGAAGTTTCGGTACTATACCCCACAGATTTTTAATTTCACCACACATATTAATACAAAGCCTGTGAAAGCACGTTTGGCAGAAATCAAGCCTCCTGATTAAATGAAGGTTCATAAGTAAGTATAATTGAAAAACACTGTGTATTTTGTGCTCTGGGGCAGCTGCCCTGACCTGCCTCATATTGTCTACGTCCATGAATCGGCATATACTGGATTGGTTTGTATACTGGTGAAAGATAGAGATTCAAGAAATATCTCTTATATGGGGATACTCTATGTCCATTATATAATTATGTTTAGAAATTAATTCCACAACTGAACCCAGGTTAAACTTGTTCGTTCTCATAACTGAAAAATCTAGAGCTGTGGACTCAGCTTCAGTGAATGCTACTGCGATTTTTACGATGCTTGGGTTTAAATACAGCATTGAAAGATTTAGTATTCTCTGAAGTAACTCTACTCACTGAAGAAGAATTTTCATTGCTGCATCTTTGCAATAATGAGTAAGAACTAGCGAAACCGAATGTAGGAAAAAAACTCCCGGAAAAACGTCATCGGAGAAAATGTCCCCCGGAAGAAACTCCCCTTAAAGTTATAATTTTCATTGGCGGACACAAAGGGGGAGCGGCACGGGGGTACGTGCATACTTATGGCAAATCAAATTTAGACTATAAAAGTTTGACTTATTTTGCAAAGTGTAATGTATTTATAAGATGAGAGAGCAAAAGAAATCATGGGCCTATCCCCCCCCCCCGCAGAAACACGTTATCGATCCGCCCCTGATTTTTTTTTTATATTAGATATAAACTTATTGGCTCTTGCATTTGCAGAGGGGGGGGGGATCAGTCAAGCACCCACCTGCCCCTAATGAATAAAAATCCCTTTCAGGAGAAAGTTTTTACAGTAAAAATTATTTTAGCTAATATTGGCTTTTATGTCATTAAGTAAAAAAACTGGTTGAAATGCTTAAATAACGGAAAAGTGTTGAAAATTTTTCCGTGGAACGGCAGCACAGTTTTATTTTTACCCCAAGCGATAAAGAATATATATAATAAAATACCTATGTATGTATTTCTTGACAATACAGAAATTAACTTACACTTGTAAATAATATCTGTTAATCAAATTTGTCGGTTACTAAGATATTCACCTGTGAATTCATTATCATCCAAATCTGGAGCCCCTTCATATTTCTTCCCGTCAAATGCTTAGAAAGAGAAAAGAAAATCGGAAGATACACTGAAGATCCCATTATCAGAGGCGTGGGGGGGGTGAGAAAGAAAGAAAAAGAAGAAAAACTGAAAATAGCATAGCGTCTAAGTGTCCACGTGACTGACTTTCAAATGACCTGCAAAGCTAAACACTGTCTACTCCCGTATGACCAGTTCGTAGAAAAATGGACACGAATTTGTCCAGCGAAATTCTTACTAGATGGTGAGAAAGACTAAAATTTCATTTGAGTTCCATATCACCATATCTTAATCAAAAAAACTAAATTATGCACAATTAGAGTGCACCAAAAATTAGGGAAAAAATCCTCCTGAAAAGTGTCCGTACAGTTATATAATATTTCACTAAAAACTAGCTGCATTCAAAAATCTCATATAGGTATTTTACAGGAGCACCCAAACGTACAGTGACTCTGAAAAATTTTGAAAGTGGAATAGAGAAATACATACCTCTAGAGGGGAGTTTAATTTTTTTTTAGCAAAATAAAATTATATTTTAGTTATAACTGGAGTGAAAGTGATGTGGGGTACTAACGCACATTAGTTTTCCTTATTATTATTATTTTTTTTTTTTGATAATGTTTTGTAAAAAAT
>JAWZYV010000242.1:0-19832 GCA_038373885.1 Cheiracanthium punctorium
CGCTCCGAGGCGTGTAGGATTTAACCTAGTGAAGCCGTATGCAAAATTCGGTAGGTCTGCGACAAACCGTCTCGGCGCAATGCGATCCAGAGACGCGCGCAAAAAGATCGGTGGTCCCAAACCTTCCTACCTACTTACATAACTACATACATAGCTACATACAATGTTTACTCTCGGATTTTATTATATTAGATATATATAAATAGATATATTTTTTCAATTCTTAGAGAGTGTTAATTATAAAGTCTATGCCTTTTTATGCCTTTTTTTTTTCTTTCTGTATATATATATAGATACATAATAAGCAGAACTGACTACATGTTAAAATATACAATGCTTCGTGAATACAAAAATAATTCCTTGAAATCGATAACAATTCAGAGGTGTATTATGTTTGAATATCTACGATATATACGTAGATACATATATCATGAATTTGACTTTATAAAAGTATTTCTATATTCGTAGGGTAAGGTTGGGTAAAATGAGTAGACATTTCTTCTTTTATCAAAAATAAAAATACTTGGATTTTTAAAAGCTTTCTCTTTTTTATCTATATTTTTAGGCATTAGTGGCCAACATTAATACTCATTAAAAATTTTATTAGCTGCATTTGGTAACATGATGCTTATTAAATCCTTGTTCTTTTTTATGTCTCTTTAAAAAAAATCAAGAAACTAATACATTCCAGAATATGTGAGAAGTCTTGTTATAATTTTGAATTTAGAAAAGGTCTGAACAAATTATTATCAGAAAAAGATAAGAAGTTGTTTATTCTATTTATTGTTTAGTGTTGTGGGGTAAAATGGCTATGCAGTTGAGGCTTAGTTAAGCATTGTAAATTCTTATAAGAAATAGAATGTTCTTGTAGAATAGATTTTAAAATAAAATTTTTGTTAGTTAAAAAGAGTTCATGTTTGTATTTAAAAAGTTTTAAATAATAGTATGGTGTAGTCATGAAAAAGTGTTAATACTGTTATTTTACTAAGTAATGGCCTGGAAAGTATATTAGAAAAAATTACTAAATATTCAAATGCTAACCCATTGGACAGAGATTCTTTAGAACATAGAATAATGTTAACTGGAAAATCTGCATCCATAGAAAATACAGTGAACAAACTGGTTCAAGCTCACCAGCCAACCATCTTTCAAATGAAGTAATTTCAAGCATTTACAAAGACATTATATATGTATATTTTAACCTTTTACACGCCGCACTATGATCGAAGTATAACACGAGTTATTTATAGATAAAAATATGATTAAAACTCTTATTTAAGAACCCTAAGTACATTTAAAAAAAAAAAAATTTTTTTGTATATGATTTATAACATGTTCCAGAAGTGGAACATTGGCGTGAAACACTTAGTTTTTCTACATGTTTTTTATAAAATGTGGTCAATTGAATTCAAAGTCGAAATTCGTGTTCGCTGCATAATTTAAAATTTTTTATGAGTAAATTTTTCAAAAGATACTTGGAAATAATACAAGACACTTCGAAAATTAGCGGGGCTGAGCTTGTCAAGCATTGGTAGTCCTCAAAACTACTCCGACAGGACTTGTCAAGATGTAGAAAAAAGCTTGTTTACTAAATGTAAAAAAATAATTACATCACTATGAAGCAAGAATTATTACATCAAAACAGTTTTAAATTTTTTATTAGGATGTTAATCAAACAATAAAAATGGCAATAGGAAATAGGAAGGGATGGATAATAACTGAGCCATGTTTCCCAGAGAACGAACAATATATGAATAATAATGAAAAATATTGGCGTAATACATGGCGAACAGGAGGACAGATGAATAATGAGTAATAATGAATAAGAAAGAATAACATATGAATAATTTTGAATATTTTATGAATACTGAATATTTACACAAAAGAAAAGTTAAAGGATACAAGGAAAAAGTCTTACCAAAATTCTTATAAGAAAGAGGAACAAGAAAAAATTCCTACTGCCCATGGTAGTTAGGAAAGCATTTCTCATGCAGTCTTTTGTCACATTCAAAACATTTCTTTTTAGTGTTCTTCTGGCACACAGCACAACGTCCTTGGGTTGATGGCACAAGATAGTGTGCATCTGATTGTCTCAAAGATTCACAGCGATGTGCGCGAGGTCCAGGAACAGAGTGAATTACAGGTTTCATGCGCAGCAAACACAAAGTTACATCTCTCCGGAAATTTAGATGGGAAAGTTCTGTTGCTGTACCTTTGTGCAAATGCGAATGCAGAATCCATCCAGCTGCAACAGCCATATTTAGAGCATTGCTAAATAGATTCCAGTACCATTTTTTGCTTCTGAGCACAGGTCGATAAGATCCAAGAAGTCTGTCGAGCAAATCGACTCCTCCCATTCCCTCATTGTACATTTGTATAAGATGAGGCTGAGGAACATCAGTTCGTTTTTTTTGCGCTCGGCAAAATCTTTTAGTTTTTCCAACAGGCTGATGTGTCAAATGATTAGACGCGATAGTTACTACGGCACTGTCTTTCCAGCGGCAAATGTAAACTTGGCCATCACATCGGTACTCAAAATTTCCTCTTTCCCATTTTGAGGCTTCTTTCGATGATTTGAGAGGGCATCTTCCTGTGCGAAATTCTCGAATCGTGCCAGTGGCTTTAAAACCTTTCTTCGACAAATCAATCAACAGCTTATGTGAAGTAAAAAAGTTGTCAAAAAAAATTTCATGTTTTTCTGGATTTTCAATAGTGGATAAAAGTTCCCACACAACTTTTGATCCAAGAGGAGAGTTTTCTATTTCGGGACTTTTCCCACTATAGATCCTCATAGCATATGGATAACCGCTGTTTGAACACAACATCCAAATTTTGTAACCAAACCTTATTGGTTTACCTCGGATGAACATTTTGGCAGAATGATGACCGTAATAGGGCACCATTGACTCGTCTATACTCAATTTAGAGTGGAAGAATCCAAATTGCTGAAAGTTTTTTTCTAGCACTTCATAAAAGGGAGCAATTTTTCCCATCTTATCTCCTACTGCCAAGGTGTTGTTATCTATAATATGAAAATTTTTCTTAATCTTTCTAAATCTGTTTCTCGGCATCACAGTAGATACAATTGGGACCGATAGATCTTCCTGAGTGCTCCAATATAAATCTTCTCCAGGTACTTGGTGGTATCCACTAAATAGCAATAATCCAAAAAACTGCCCTATATCATTTTCATCTACAGATATAATTTCTCCTTTCTGTAATGCGTACAATTCTGTCATTTTTGCTAAATGCAGTAAATATTCTACAGGAATGAACTTTTGAAAAATTTCAATTGGCGTTAAATTAGACAGTTGCGGAAATACTTCACAGATATTTTCAACGGATTCTGTTTTTAGAGTATTTTCATAACCAATATCTTTTCCCCAACGATTTTGGATGCTTTTCTCTTTTAACTTTCGTTTTGAACTCTGCCCTTTTGAAGTTGATGGTAATTCAGGATCAAAACCGCCTTCATCGGATATTTCACTGACATCTATTTTTGTGGATATTTCAATTTGACCACAAACATCTGCAGGCAGAACAGCATCAAATATTTCCTCAGTAATGTCTTCTTCGTCAGTCAAACACCCACTTTCATCTGGAGGCAGTTGACATATATCTATACATTCATCAGAATCATCTGATAAAGTATGAAAATAATCTAGTGCTTCCTCCACGGTACGAAAGGGCTTTGAATGAGACATCTGATCGGTGCAGCGTATCCTTACTAACTGAAGAAATTCGTACGTAAGTGGAAACGAAAAAAATTCACGTGAGTTTCCAGCATGCATTCTCTATCTGAGCCATAAACTACGCCTAAGTATAAACAAACACACGTGTTTTCAAGCGGCAACTGCACGCCGTCATAGCCGATCTGTGGTCATAGCAACTGGGGAAGGGGGGGGGGATTTAGTGGAATGGAAAGGGGATGTGCGATCATAAACATCTTTCGTTGACACTTAGTCGAAGTTCTTATGCGAGAAACCTTTTTATCGAAGCCACAACGCACTGTAGTCAAAAGAACTTTATCTTGTTAAAAAATATGCCTTTACACGCCAATGTTCCATTTATGGAACATGCAAATTTCTAACCTAATATTACATTTAAAAAATGAATCTATAGTTTATTAATTATTTTCTATCAAGAAAATGAACATTTTTAATTACTCTCACTTAGTTAGAAAAACATCTGATAAATTTTGAATTTTACAGGAATTTTTTTATTTTACTCCAGGAAATATACGAAAAAGGACAAAATTTAGATTTTTTTATCAAAGACAATTTTAATTTTAGCAGCATAATCGCGATGCCAAAAAATTAAATCAAGTTTTTGCTCTACATAATAATTTTTACAGAGCAATTGGAATAAAAGTGAATTTTTCACAGAATTTTAAAGTGGATGTTCCACTTATGGAACATTGGCGTGTAAAAGGTTAATTTGTGAGTCATGGCAGAAAGAAAATATCATTTGATAAAAGTGTACTGATTTTTGCCTGTTTTAATCTATCATCCATTTTATCCTTACCTTCATAGAAAAAACAGCTATTCATCAAGTTTAATATTTTTGCATTTAAAACTGATATAGGTATGTATATAAAATCTTTTCAGGCATGAAGATGATCAATGCATTGCATAAAATAACTCAACAAATGTTTAACATTATTAATAACAGAAAACAGCCCATGAATTGAAAAAAAAGTTTGTTTCCATACCCAGGATTTACATTTCTTTAGCTTATAGCATCTAATTTATATGGATGGTGTAGCTCTTTTGCGTTTAGCCACAAAACTGAAATCCAGCTATATTTTGGTCTTTTTAAATGTATTATTCTATAAGTACTTCCTAATGAGTGCAAAAGACGATATTTTTCACTTCTTTCATAGTTTTAAGACCTTTTGGAGCTTTACTCTTTTTTTTCATTGTTTTAAGGCAATTTGGTGCTTTATTCTGGTCTGAAAACCAATATATTATGAGTTATTGCAGCAGTGCCTTTGTTGTATCTCAGTTTGTAAATCCTGCTAACTTAAATATGTTTATGCTGTAAAAAAAAACATGTTTTGTTTATATATTTATTAATTTAGCAGAACTGATGCATTCTACCTCTGATGAAGCTTGGGTATTCTTGTTTATAATTGGTAACAATGACTTTTTCTTAAAGCGTTTAATTTATACGCTCTTTAATGTGGAATGTTGGTCTGATATATAGCTACACTTTTTAAATTTTGAAATCTCATAAAACACACTTACTTTTGTTGCTAATATTTGTAGAATTTATAAATACATATTTTCTATCTTTGTGCACTCTTAGCTCTTTCTGGGACTTATTCAGGGCGTAACCAGAGGAAATATATATTTCTCCATTTGTCTTACTTCATACCTTTGTGAAACTACCTCTTCAATGTAAAAGTCATTTGAAAATTTAAATTTACCATAACTAAATATCATACTAAAAGTGTACTAACTTATTTCTCTCTACTGCTTAACTTAACTTTTTATAAATTACTTTTAATCGTAATAAAAAATAACCTACGGAGTTGTGCATAATCTCACAATTGTGGCATTTTTGATTATCCAAAAGCAGTCGGTCCCAATTACTTTGGATAAAGAAGAATCTACTGTAAAGTATTTATACCATACTTTTGTATTCTCTCACTCCCCTCAATATTTATATGTGCATGTTACCATTCATTTGAATTATATATAAAACTAAACTATAAACTGAAAAAAATATTAGTAAAAAAATATTTTATTAATGGACAGAATAATCAAATTATTAACCCCTTAAGCGGTTTGCCCGTACAGTGTACGTGCTACCCAAAATTGGCCTCAACTGGTTTGCCCGTATAGCGTACGGGCATCGATATTTTCTCCTTTCTTTTTCTGATTTGCCCGTATATTTCATTATTGTGAAGAGAATATTTTTCAATAGATCACGTGGCTTGTCAATGTAATTCAAATGCTTTTCATCCGGGTTTTTCTTCCTAGCGAGAGAGCGGGAACATTTCATCATATGAATTTCAAAACATGCCTTTTTTGGAAGCATTTCGGAAAAAAAAAATGACCGCTTAAAGGGTTAACAATGATTTTTAGTTACAAAACAGTTTCTTTTAACAAATACTGTAGACACAAATGAAATAATCTTAAATAAAAGCTATATGTAGCTAATTATTTAATTATATGAAAAAGCACTGAATAATTAATTCTTTCTATTTCATTATTATTTATATTTATTTATTCTTTAAACACAAAATTTATCCATTATCGCATAAAACGTAACGAAGACGATCAAGACCAAAACAAGATATCTCATCCTCCCAAACGTGCGTCCCAAATCCAGGATCGGTTTATCCACGGCGGCGTTCGCTTTTTGCCAGGGCGTTGGCGCGTAAAGCGCCAGTGCTCTGTATTAATTAGTGTTTGCTTTCACGCCGGGGGGGGGAGGGACTGCGGGACCGACCAACAGCAACGCCCCCTAGACGGGAAAGCCGCGGCGCTTACTTGCGACGTCACACCGAGTACGTAAAGCAAAGCGTTTCCATTGGGTTTCTCCTCTCTCCCGCGGGAAACGCTTTGCTTTGCCTACTCGGTGTGACGTCACAAGAAAGCGCCGCGGCTTTCCTCTCTAGGGGGCGTTGCCAAACACCGACTCGCCTGCGCTCGACGCTCGCTGGTTTACGAAATGTAAAAAGCCGGACACCGTTTATTTTGGCCGGACACGCAATCAAAAAGCCTAACTATATCCGGCTTTATCCGGACGTCTGGCAACGCTACTTGCGATGGTGATTTATAACCTATACGCCCAGTTGGAGCTCCATCGAATGTCCCGTTCAGGAGCTATCGAGATCACTCACATACACACACACATACATACGTCTCGTAAAAATAGCATAAGTGAATTCAGAAGACCTCAAAACGTGTCAATACACCAAAATCTCGAAGTCGAATTTTTTCTCGAAGTCGATTTTTTTTTTATTAACCTCTTAAGTGGTTTGCAATAAAACCTTGCAACCAAAATCTCGAAGTCGAACTTTTTTTTTATTAACCTCTTAAGCGGTTTGCCCGTACAGTGTACGTGCTACCCAAAATTGGCCTCAAAATTGGCCATTTCGCAGCGGTTTGATTACAATACTTTCCTTACATGGTACATATTCGGAAAGTAAAAATTTTGTGTGGAAGGGGCTAGTTTTAATGAAAAAGCTTATTTGACCAAAACAAGTTGTACATTAAAGCAAAATTTTACCTTAAAGCAATGCAATTAGTTTTACCTTGGTCTAATTTTTGAAAAAAAGCTTATATTACTTATGCAAAATGCATAATAAAACAAAATGTTACCCTTTAGGATTTTTTTTTTTTGGAGGGAGGTGGAGGGGGAGGGGGTGCAGCACTGTTTGAATATGCAATGTAAAATACTACCTGCATCGAAAGCTATTTAAATATGGCTTGACTTGTTAAATTGCTGATCAGTAGTGGATTCTGAAATGCTTGAAAAGAGGGGAGAGAAAAGTATCACAAAGAATTTTTACACTGTTGGGTCATTCCGGACAATTCATTTGCAATCTTGAATACAGGTTCATTGTGCCTGCTCTAATCATTGAAATGATGCAAAGGAGAAGGCTCTCCTTCTGTGACCAGTGTTGCTTGCTATAGCATGGAGTCTTTGAATGCTGTCAACGATTTCGCAATTGCTGGGTCTGGGTTCCGGCGGAGCATTCATTGACTCATACCGGGAAGAAACACTGGTCACCGAAGGAGAGCTTTCTCCATTGCACCTTTTAAACCCTTTGAGTCGCAACCCTTTCCCAATGCTGAAAAAAGGGCAGCCGTTGCCATCGCTCGACTTAACTACCAGAAGGATGGCGGACGATCGAAACGTTCATCGCGTGCCACAGATCTAGAGACCCTTTCTCTGACGCAGCTGGCTGTGCGAGCACAGCCAGCTGCGTCAAAGAAAGGGTCTCTAGATCTGTGGCACGCGATGAGTGTTTCGATCGTCCGCCATCTTGCTTTTAGTTAAGTCGAGCGATGGCAACGGCTGCCCTTTTTTCAGCATCGGGCAATCGATCCAGCTGTTCTCGCGTTCTTCCATTTTTCAGCAGATGTCAGTGCTGTTAAAAAGAATCGTGACCATTTTTTTACGGGAAATGACGTGCTAAAAAGTAAAGGATTCTCGTGGAGCTACGTCACCCGCAACTATTTTTATAGAAATCCAATCTATTCTTCGTGACTGACAACTGTCAAAACGTCAGAGTTTGGTGTTCCCAGAGTGGGATCACTGCAACTTAAAGGGCTAATGATGAAAGCAGACAGAATAAAACTGGGTTTAAAAGTGGGTTAAACTCCCCAGCAACTCCACAAATTTTTAAATGTGCTCAGGGGAAGAGAGATCGCCCTCCTTTGGATCCGATACTTCAGATTTCAGTTAATGTATAATACAGATAAAGTAGATTGTATTTATGTATTTTAGAAAATAATTAACACTTAAACGGCAATTCATGTTACTTTTCTGTTAGGTTGGTAAAGAATTTCAAATTTTGAGACACCCCCCCCCCCCCCACGAGCAAGAATGCCTATACTAGTGTTTCTATGTGAGGGATGCTCTTATCAGGATGTAAAATACTAGACTGTCTTTGTACTAAAGTAATACAGACTTCAGTGTAGAACAAAAAAAAATTAACTTTAGACACACCTAAGGAAGGTGCACGATCTACCTTCCTATATGAGCACACATTTATGTACCAGGCTCCCAGACAGCACACAAGCTTAAATCAAGCATGACATTTCTTTGAATTTGACGTATTAATACAAGCTTGACAGTTCAATTCATTTTAAGCTTGCAGCAAGCTTGGAGATTACAAAAAAATTAGTCAGCCAATATTTTCCCGCCGAATTTAAGTCATTTGAACTGTCAAGCTTGAATACAACTTGATGACTGCTTGATTTGGAAAGCCACATCCACATAACAAATAATTTATCATCAGTCATAAATGTACTTGACCATAGAATTAAAAAAAAAAGATTCTATATTTCCAAATATTGAAATTCTTCAAAATAAAATACAATTATACTACAAAATGGATTTCAAAATCAGTCGTTTGTCTCGATTTTGGCCAATATTGCCCAACATGAGTGTCGCGATATTGAAAGTTTTAAAACGTGTGCTGCTTTTAAGTTTATATTATGCTTATTTCAATATTAGTAGAGTCTATAAATCACACATAACATTATTTTAATTTTGATTCATCCCATGGAAAAAGGAAAAATAAAAGCAGATTGGCATCGGCCAATATCAATCTCGCCAAAAAACGGCGTGACAACCATAACAGTCACTTCAAACTTTAGTCATATCACCGCAAGTGAAATTGGCATGGTGGTTAGGACGCTGGCTTCCTAACCTTACGTCCCGAGATCGATCCGGCGGACGCTAGACGGAAACAGATTAAAATAACTTGAGGTTTCAGCGTAGAGGGGTGGAAAAATAAAATATATGGGGCGAGTTCGCCGACCGGCGCCCCATGTATTTAAGATTTTTTTTTTTAGTGAAATTTTTAAAGTCTGAATTAAGCTTGCTATGTCAAGCTTAATGCAAGTTGGGCAAGTGTAAACTTGAACACTTGATTCAAGCTTGCATTAAGCTTACACGCTTGAAATTTTCAAGCTTAATTCAAGTTTATTGACTTGATAAATAGAGCTTACTGCAAGTTTGATGGAAATTTGCCGTGCTGTCTGGGCTACTTCGATTTGAAACAAATATAAAATGTATCTCTCTTTGCACCCCTTTTGGGTCCATGTCCATTCCCAGACTTGTATTTGTCATCATGGACTCCCGGATTGCCCACCCCGCCCCAAGCCGTCAGAATAGTGACTATTGTTTTTTGTATTATTCTAATACTAAAGTGCAGGAAAGCCCAAGATGAGCCCCTCCCACCAACAAATGCTGAAAATTAAAAATGCTAATCCGTATCATCATCATAGTATGGTATCACAAACAGTAAATTTGAATTTGTGGGTAGCACTTAACCCTTTAACGCGCAGTGGTCCCGCTCTGGGATCACTCAACTCTGACGTTTTGACTGCTGCCAGTCACGAAGAATAGATTGGATTTCTATAAAAATAGTTGCGAGTGACATAGCTCCACGAGAATCCTTTACTTTTTAGCACGTCATTTCCCGTAAAAAAAAAATGTCACGATTCTTTTTCACAGCACTGGCATCTGCTGGAAAATGGAAGAACGCGAGAACAGGTGGATCGATTGCCCAATGCTGAAAAAAGGGCATCCGTTGCCATCGCTCGACTTAACTACCAGCAAGATGGCGGACGATCGAAACGTTCATCGCGTGCCACAGATCTAGAGACCCCTTTTTTGACGACAGCTGGCTGTGCCAGCACATAGCCAGCTGCCGTCAAAAAAGGGTCTGTAGATCTGTGGCACGCGATGAACGTTTCGATCGTCCGCCATCTTGCTGGTAGTTAAGTCGAGCGATGGCAACGGATGCCCTTTTTCAGCATTGGGAAAGGGTTGCGCCTCGACTTGTAAGTTGAAACCTAACAATAAAGCCCCAAATTTGCCAAAACATTGTTGAGGGGGGCCTTTTAGCGGCGAAAGCCCTTTCCTGGGTGTCTGCAGTATAAACTTAAACAAAAAACATTTACTTTTTCGATTTTTTTTTTCGAAAAATGTTTATTTTTTCGCTAAACTCTTCTTTAGTCGTCTCAGCGCCCCCTTTACCTTGGCGCCTTTGTGCGGCGCACAACCTGCACACCCACTAGCGACGGGAATGTCCGCGGTGCAAGCAATCGTCACCACAGGACTGTGGAATAAGCTTTAAAAGTAAGTAGTTTTGGGGGTTTAAGGATACATGTCGCGCCATTTTTATTAATTTGATGGAAACAGTTGGTAGTTTTAATGTTAATAAGATGTTTGAAAAATTTTAGAAATACAATTAACATTCTAAAATTGATACGATAAAATAATGTAAAATACTGTAATAAGTACTAGAGATGAGCGAGAGTTTTTTTTTTTCGGTTAAAACGCAAAAAATCTGCTGAAATTCTTTCAATTCCTGTCTAAAACAATATTTATAATGTCTAAATATTTCAATGTCTAAAGTATATTTATTAAATTAAATTGCTCGTATGAACATAATGATCATAAAACATCGTTAGTTTTAAAAGAAACATCATTAATTTTTCAATAGCGCTCCTATATATATATATTTTTAAATCTTAATAAGAACTCGTTTAGATTAGTGATTCTAAGCGATCACAAGTTTCAAAATTATAAAATTTAGTACAAATAATAATATATGGTACACAAAGTATAGCATAGCAAAATATAGTACAATTTTGGCACCAACACATTCTTAAATTTATTACGAAGTGATACAAATTTATGTTTCGAAGTTGCGTTTGATAAAAAATTTTAGTCTGCGTAATTTGAATTTCAATTTAAAAAACAATGTTTTTCTTTTTTCTTTCATGAAAACTGACTAAATCTTCAGATTTGAAATTTGCAGTAGTCCACAGTATAGTTTCCGAGGAAATATTCTGCAAAATTTCATAGTTCTAGCATTGTATGTTTTTTTCTTATCTGGAGTAAGAGTTAAGCGAAAAGTGGACTTCCCCGAAAAAGTGACAAATTTTACTAAAATAAATTTAACTAAAATAAAATATGTGGGGCGAGTTTGTCGACGGGCGCCCCGTGTATTTACTGAAATAATTTAATAATTTTACTAAAAAAGTTATGAAACTTTCCAAATTTTAAGTTTGCTTCCGTTCACAGAATGATTTCTGAGGAAACAGTCTAAAAATTTCCACAGTATTTCTGATCTTTAGTGAAAGTCCATCAACAACGTCTTCCTATGAAAAAATGTGAAGTTTATTTTTATTTTTTTTAATTAAGTAGCTCGTCAAATTTTATTTCAATGTCAGATCTTAATCTAGCTTCCGAGGAAACATTCTGGGAAAATTCACAGTTCTAGCATTGTATATTTATATCTTTATTGGAGTAAAAGTTAATCAAAAACCTGACTTATCCGACAAAATGCAAATATAATAAATTTTTTTTCAAAAAATTAAGTAACTTTTCAAACTTGAAATTTGTTTCAGTTCACAGTATGGTTTCTGAGGAAACAGCCTACAGTTCTGGCATCGAAAGTTTATTTCTGAACTTTCTCGAAAATCCACCAAAAACGCCTTTCTCTGAAAAAAGTGTCAAGTTTAACAATTTTTTTTAATTAAGTAGTTCTTCCCCAGACAGCGCATAAGCTTAAATCAAACTTGACATTTCTTTGAATTTGACGTATTAATACAAGCTTGACAGTTCAATTCATTTTAAGCTTGCAGCAAGCTTGGAGAAGTCATTTGAACTGTCATGCTTGAATACATCTTGATGACTGCTTGATTTGGAAAGCCACATCCACATAACAAATAATTTATCATCAGTCATAAATGTACTTGACCATAGAATAAAAAAAAAAGATTCTATATTTCCAAATGTGTAAATTCTTCAAACTAAAATACAATTATACAACGAAATGGATTTCATATTCAGTCGTTTGTCTCGATTTTGGCCAGTATTGCCCAACATGAGTGTCGCGATATTGAAAGTTTTAAAACGTGTGCTGCTTTTAAGTTAATATTATGCTTATTTCCCTATTAGTAGAGTGTATAAATCACGCACAACATTATTTTAATTTTGATTCATCCCATGGAAAAATAAAAGAAACAGATCGGCCACTGATCGATCTCGCCAGAAGACGGCGTGACAACCATAACAGTCACTTCAAACTTTAGTTATACCAGTGTGAGGCAGAACGGCTGAATGGTTAGGACGCTGGCTTCCCAACCCTTCGATCCCAGCCGCGGACGCTTGATGGAAACATATTAAAATAACTTGAAATTTCAGCATAGAGGGGAAAATGCGTGGAAAAATAAAATATGTGGGGTGAGTTCGCCGACGGGCGCCCCGTGTATTTAGGAAAAGTTTTTAAGCTCGAAATTGAGCTCTAGTCAAGCTTGATTCAAGCTTGCTATGTCAAGCTTAATGCAAGCTGGGCAAGTGTAAACTTGAACACTTGATTCAAGTCTGCATTAAGCTTACACGCTTGAAATTTTCAAGCTTAATTAAAGTTTATTGACCTGATAAATCAAGCTTGCTGCAAGTTTGATGCAAGTTTGCTGTGCTGTCTGGGAAATTTTATCTCAATTTCAGTTCACAATATACACTCATGTCTATAAATTAAGGATAATGAAGTTCAGGCAAAGAAAGAGAAAGAAGCAAAACAAATTTGACTTATTTGTAAAGTCTATTTATTAAACAAAAAATAAAGAGCAAAAAAGATGCTATATGTTTGACATAATTAATAAAAATTGCAATTTTTACTCCCTTGACCAAATTTCAAAAAAGAACCTATTTACAAAAAACAGTATAACATGGTTAGTAGGATGGTTAATACGGAGTATGTCTCCCGGACGATGCAATACAGGCCTGACAACGCCTAGGCATGCTGAGTATCAAATGATCAATCTGATATTGGGGAATATTACACCACTCATCAAGCAATGCACTCCGAAGTTCCGGTAGACAGGTGGGAGGGGGTTGACGGGCTGCAATTCGTCGGCCAAGCATATCCCACACATGCTCTATTGGATTCAAGTCCGGTGAGTATGCTGGCCAATGCATACGGGTGATATCCTCCGATTGAAGGCATTCGTCTACAATGTTTGCACGGTGAGGACGGGCGTTGTCATCCATAAACACAAATTCAGCACCCATGGCGCCCCGAAACAAACGTACATGTTGTTCCAGAATGACATCCCGATAGATGTGGCCTGTCATCGTTACACTCTGAACATGCAGGTCAGTTCTGGAAACAAGAATAATTCCTCCCCAAACGAGCCATCCTGCACCACCGTAACGGTGTCTTTCAATGGTGTTCTCTTGGTGGTAACGGGTACCTCGCTCTCTCCAGATGAATGTCCGGCGAGAATCAGACTCCAAACTAAATCTGGACTCGTCGGAAAACATCACACAAGACCACTGTTGCGGTGTCCACAATGCATGCTCTCTTCTCCAGGTTAATCGCAGGCGACAGTGAGTTGCGGTAAGTGCAACACATCTGACAGGCCTACGAGCATATAGACCAATGTGCCCTAAGCGTCTGTACACGGTCTGCCTTGAAACTGTCGTACCGGTAGCTGAAGAGAGCTGACGAGACAGGTCTGATGCTGTACTCCGTCTGTTTCTTTTGGCAGTAACTGCCAAATAGCGGTCCTCATTCGGCGTTGTAACTCGGGGGCGACCTGTGCTGTAACGTCTACTCACATTACCATCATCTTGGAATCGTTGCCAAAGTCTGGAGATGACACTCTGGGCGATTCCAAGTTGCTCGAATACTTCCAGCTGGGTACGTCCACATTCCAGTCGTCCGATAATTCTGCCACGTAAATCATCATCCAAATGCCTCCTTTGTGCCATAACTATGCGGTTTTTGCACTGAAAGGCTTTCACAGCGCTTGTGAACAATTTTACTTCTTTGCCACCATTCCTTATATACCCCTCTCTTACACTCTCGTCATTGTGACGTACCATCCACGCCATCTGGTGGTTTCCTGTAATTTGCATATTCTTCAAGATGTGTGTGATCATTCCACAGGTGAAATTTTTATTTTAGAGATCAATTTCTGTGTGATTCTGAATTATCCTTAATTTATGGACATGAGTGTAGTTTCCGAAGAAACATTCTGAAAATTCTCGTAATTATGTTGTTGCAAGGAAATAAAGAATTCTTTGAAAAAGTGTCAAGTTTAATTATATTTTTAAAAAATTAAATAACTTTTCAAATTTTAGCTGAATGTCAGTCCACAGCATAGCTTTAGAAGAAACATTCAGAAAATTCTCATAGTTATCTGATTATAAGTTTATTTCTTATCTTAAGCAAAAGTGAAAGAAAATCATCACATTTTTCAGGTGTAGAACAGTCTTAACTAACCTAAAAAAAAAAAAAAACAGTTAATTTCGCCAGGCTACCAAAAATCACGTGACATCCGTACGGCTTCTAATGTTACGTTTTCCTTTATGTTGTTGTATGATAGTTCTACAGGTTCAGGAAAATAAAGGTTTTCCCCGGGTAACGTAAACTCTAGTTGCGGCACTGCTCCCAAGTAACTCATGACCCCCACCACGGCCGAGTAAATATGATGCTGAACATTGGTAAATGACTGTAGTGTAAAGGTCGAGGGTTTTAGCCACCCGCGCGACTGTCGATCTAACGGTCTGTTGTTTTAGGCATCTTTTCTTCAGACGTAACATGAGCACGCGTTAGAACCCCTTAAAAAAGTACTAAGAAGAGTTCCTTTGCTTTGTAACTACTATTGCAATGGATAATCAATAATAGTTAAAAAAAAAAGTTTTAAAATCTTGATGTAAATTCAAAATTATAAAAAATCAAGGATGTAGTTAAGAAAAAAAAAAAGACTTTACAACTCTTGTACACAAAATAGAATTTCATTTTAACCACAGAATAAACGACAGTCGAAAAAATTTAGGTACTGTCGTCACAAGCTGCTCTACGCACACTAATACAAATAAAAAAAAACAATGTCTTTCATGAATCAGATACGCATACTGCAAAAAATTTCATAACTCCCCGTTCTCCAATTGAACTGCAATTTCGCATAATGACGTAACTTGGCCAACAATATGTGAATCAATCAAGAAATACCCTTGCGTAAGTTTGAATAAGTAAACGAAAAACAAAGTATGGGATTTCCTTATTCCCTTATTTCCAGAGTATTTTTGAAAAATTCCCTAATTGTACGCAGAAGAAAAAATTCAGAGTGAGTTCTTTATTTCTTAAATAATAATAATCCTGGGAAAAGACGACAAAGTTTAACCGGCAACAGAAGAAGTGTTCACTGTTCCTTTACATTGTAATTACTTTTAGAATATATAATCAATAATAATAGTTAAAAAAAGTTTTAAAAGCTTATTACACAAACAAAATTATGAAAGACGGAGGATGTAGTTAAGAAAGAAAAAAACAGAGACTTCACAGCCCTTGTATACACAAACTATAATTGCATTTTAACCGCAGAATAAACAACAGTCGAAAAAATTAGGCACAGTCTTCATTCACAAGGTGCTCTACGTACTTTAATAAACGAAAAACCAGTTTTATCTGGGAAGCATATTCCAAAGAATTTCTTAACTCCCCATTCTCCAACTGAACTGCAATTTTGCATATTGACGTAACTGGCCAACAATAAACGAATCAATCAAAATAAATAAATAAAAATAATAAGGTTATGAATTTTTAATTTAGGCTTTTCATTACTTCATAATGTATTTTAAGATCAATTTTGGATTAACTTCCCAATCTCCAATTGGTCGAAATTTTGCATACAAATTAACTTGGCCAACAATATATGACTCAACCCCAAAACCTTTTTTATTTACCATTTTATCATCTAATAATGCATTTTAAGCAGCTCCTGATTACCAAATAGGCCCATAAGAGGCTACCTTCTTAAATACTTCAGTAAATATTATCAAAGGGAGCTCAAAACTGCAGTACTTGTTATTTACTAAAAAATATATACATATATACTATTCTAATAAAAAAATTCATGCCAGAATTGACAAGTTTATATGTGTTGACTAAATGTTATTGTATTTTCTATTACACATGTAATCATGCCTACTATACAATGCATCATAGTTTACAAATCAGTTCAGGAATATGTCAGAAATCGAGTGTAGATTTGAGAATAGCAAAATATACATCTTTATTTATGGTCAGTTTCTGATTTTTCTGTGCTTAATTAAATAATCTGTGCTGGAACCGTTGATATTAGTTTAAGAGGAGGCAATTTTATTTATTTATTTTAACTAGGGGCCAAGGCCCCTAGACTCTCTACGCTGGCTTTTCTTATTAATCATTCGGCCCCTTATAAGGCGGATTCGTAAGGCGTAATCATCATAATTTACATAATTTACCACGACAAAAAAAAAACCAAAGATTGGTTTTAGATAGAATGTTACTGAGATAGAATGCTACTTCAGATCAGATAGAATGTTACTGAGCTACGCGTTGATCGGCTCTTGCGTGTTCATTGGTACTTAAAAATTTAAACTTCAGACTACAGTAGACCTCTCCCCCATATCACGGTAGATATTTTGTTATAGGAATCTGTGTTCTACGGGTCTGAGCTATACTCCACCTGGAGTGCGGACTCCGTGTATAATCGCTGGAAAAATTATTTGCATTCCTCAAGATATTTAATGTTGCCATTCAAAAGTTATATTAATTAAGAGTTAAAGCGTAATAAATTTAGCTGTATTTTTAATTATGTAAAACCTATTGGACACCTTGCGTATTTGCCACCCATGGCGATTTTTCATTATTTGGCGACTTGCGTATATATATAGTTAATAATGAGCTCTAAGAAAACAGTACTTCACATGTTTTCTTTGATAAAAACTACGGAACAGCTAGAATAGCTTGCCACCAATGGCGACTTTTCATTATTTGGCGATTTACACATGCTCACAACCTATAATTACTGCTCATGCAAGGTTCCCGGAAAACCGTTATCCATATTTTCATACACATAATCATTTACAGATTGGCGTATTTAGCACCACGAATTATATCATCTCGCCGCACTGGCAAATAGGCATAGTTAACGCCACCAAGTATGTCTACTGGTAGCAAATACTCCAGCTGGACCGAACCGCCTTTAAAATAATCTGCACTTTAATTATTTTTCATTTTCAAGATAGTGGGTTCCAGCATTCTGGAACTCGAAGCTTAGATTCACCCTGCTTGGAAAGGTACTATTTTGCCAGATCATTCCTAATGCCAAGATGGTGCTTTTAAAATCAGTTACAATTAGTTATTCTGTTTTGGAAAAACGAATAGTCGCTAATTCTAAACTGCTGTTGTCTAAGCGAACTTACTATTTGAAAATTCTCAACATTGTGTAACACACTTTGAGTTATGTATTTCATATACTTTTTAATTTGGCGTAAAATCGGCGTAATTCTAACTCATATTTGTGAATTTCACGCGATTCTACATAATTGGAATTGCTTTGTTGCAAAGTAAAGAATGATTTTATGCCAAATCTGGCAACCATTATGTTTATTTTTACAGTTTTTTATCAATATCTTCTGAAATAATTCGATTTTCGAAATTTAAGTCAGCTTATCAGGTTCCTCGGAATTTTTCGAATCTGTGGTCACCTTAGTCGAAACTCAAATTCCCACGATTTAGGAGGGGATAGACCAACAAGCTTTGACAGTGGCGACAGCAGCGGCCGTTACTTTTTTTTAGAATAGAGAAATACATCTTGTGTAATGGAGTCAGAGAATGTTGAATGAGATGGGGAAGGGGCCTAGAATTGATGGCGGGCTTTTAGTATCAGAAATTGTTAAACGCGCCCTGATTTTAAGATCAATTCTTGTTTAACTTCCCAATCTCCGATTGGCTGAAATTTTGCATACGTATCTTAGTAGATAAAACAACACTTGAATTAATCACAAACATAACGTAGCGTGACCGAAAACTTTAGGCGACAAATTTTGAACAAAACTAGAAAGTTTTTTCTTATAGACAGGGTGTATCCCTTCCGTGTTTTAATGGCTTATTAAAATATATATACATACAGATATGAAACAAGAAAGAATAAAATATGATTGAAGATAATATAGTTGTAGTCTGCCGTGGCCGCACTAAGGAAAATTTGAAGACACGGTCGTGGGTTGACATTACTTTATTCTATTATCCAAGACTTTGACACAGACATTTTCAGAAATACATGAATTAAGCTAAGAATCAGAGAAATTTGTTATTGTTTTTTACTCGTTGCACCACCTTAAAAGTACTACGTCACCTGACCTCTAAGGCGGGAGCTTCGATTGCCTCTGGAGGCCATACGTCACACTACGTGACGTGCAACTTAGTCAATTGGTTCAGACTGATTGACGTTTGTACTGAAGATGAGGCGTGGGAGGGCGAATTCTAAATTCGCGCGGTTTCCTAATGTTTATTTTCTATTTACAAGGTTTCTACAGTAACCGCTCGCCGGGAATCTCGAAATCTGAGGAAAAGAACACTTTTTTATTATTTATCTCGCGCACAGAAATGGCAAAATGGATGAGATTTTAAAATGCCGATAAATGAAAAGCTTTAGATTATATAGCTCAGAAATTAGTAATTGTAATTTAATTACAATTTTTCCTTCAGAAAAAAGAAGTCTGTCGAGCAGCTTTACAATGTGGCCGGTCCTATTCTATCTCTGAGACAGACGTCTCCTGCAACCTAAACAATCAGTTTGTACATCTTTCTCCGAATCCAGTTTCTCTATTAAATTTAGGACCCCCCCCCCTTAAGTTTACTAATTCACCCAAGCCCTACAACAGAATAATTCAGCACACTAAACACTAACTTGTATGATCAGTATCACATAAAAACATTTTTAAAATACCAACAACACTTTTCACCTATATACTTCATTATTAGTCAATCAATGTAATGCTCAAAATGTAATAATAATAATAATAAAAAAAAGAAAAAATAATTAAAATTAATCATTATAAATCAAAAATCAATATTATAACTGAAATAAAAATCACCAATAATAATACTCAAATAACATAAAGTGAAAACACTATATATTTTTTTAATCTTAAAACTAAAGATAAAATTCAATTGCGTCAGTACTTAAAAAATACACACTCACAATTATATATTTCAAAATAAGATACTGTATGCGCTGAATATAACACAATAAACGATACAATTCATGAGATGCTAGGTGTTACGAAATTCT
>JAWZYV010000243.1:0-20795 GCA_038373885.1 Cheiracanthium punctorium
AATTCATGTATATGAAGTATATTGTACAATCAGAAGGGTCCCCTTTTCTTTGTGCGCCCCCCGGTAGTCAGTGATTCTCTGAAGCACTGAGTTTATTTAAAATTATAAAATATCATTACCCCTCCCAGACTGCAACTCTAGAACCGCCCTTGCACTATTTACTACAATGTTTCGCTGTAAAACAATAATTTAAGTGATCATTTTTTTAGGCAAAAATGCATAACTTTCCTCGAATCTCAGATTACGATTGCTAATGTAAAGTAGTCCTAAAAATCGAACATTTGCAAAATGTGCCACTTTTCGAAGAATCTTGCTGTACAATTCCATGATTAAGAATTTTTTCTAAATGTTTCCAAAAAGGGCACAGTTTTTCATTTATTACAGTGTGCAATGCAGCTTATGGAGACTCAGTCTGAATTTTTTGTACACCCTCCAAAAAAAGTATTCGAGTAAGAGATAAATTTCCTATTTTAGATTTGAGAATAATAATTGAGTTTTAGAAAAACACAAAACTTGACAGAAATATGAGAAGTCATATTTATACATTGCCTAATTCGTATTCTATGATAAATAATTTTTAATACACTGCCCGACACTGAAAATGCAACCCAACACCCATAAGGAGTGGCCAGAAAGTGTTGAAACTCGGCAAGCAGAGAGAAACAGCAGTGAACAATAAGTGATTTTTATTTCAAAATGATATGCATAATGTAGAGGGAGAGCAGCGTCGTCTTAAAGCGCGTTTCGACTAGGTCGTAATTTCCCCTAAATCGCCTACCGCTGCTAAAAACTCGACCCCAAGCTGTCGTTTTCTCCGCTACGGAGGGTTTTTACGGGAATAAAAACGTTTCATTTCCAACCTCTAAAGTCGTAAGAATCTCGTCACCCCATTGGCTGGTTCCACGCTCTCTCAAGGAAAGGATTCCAATATGGCGCGGTCGCGAAAGTCAGAGTATGAGAGTTACATATTTTTTAAGGATAAGTAGGCTCTTAATTTTTTTTTTGGTTCAATTAATCATCAATTTTCAGCACAGTATTCCAAATTGTTATAAATCTGCTCTGGACAAAATTCATGCAATCAATTGACCTAAAAAATCTAAGGGAAAAAAAAAAAAAAAGATTTGCGCTCAATTTCTCTCTCCATGACTTCATGCACACATAATAAATAATTCCATCCTTCCCTTTGAGTATTTTTATCCCTTATGTTTTAATCAGTCACTCTTTTAATAATATTTCTATTTCTTTTTGCTTTTGGCTCTCAGTGTCACGGAGATATGTGACAAGATTTGTACAGCTTAACTAATAACATGTAACAGGTTGTACCCAGCGTGGTTAGGAGGTATCGCTCGTGACTCTTGTCCGGGAAACCTGGGTTCGATTCTAGCTGCCGCTCTTTTATTATCGTTTTTGTTTTATTTCAGTTTAAAAAGAAAATAACACATTATTATATACTTTACTAATTTTTTCGATAATATATTTTGCGATAATTAATAATTAAAAATAGTTATGACTTTGAATTAAAAAATAGTTAATTTCAGTATTTTTTGTAAAGCTCCTTCCTAACTTTTTTTTAAAAGTATTTCATGTGATATTCTGATGATCTCTAGCATTTTGACATCTATTTCTAATTAAAATTAAGTCTTTATTCTTCTAATATTATTGACTGTATTTGAAAAATTCAATATATATGTAATTAATATTTCAATGATTTTTTTTTCTCTTCAGAAAGCTCACATAATTAATTAATAATAGTTATTACTTAGTATTCAAAGGAAAAAAAATAGTAGTTTTACATACTAACTGGTTTTAATGATAATTCTTTTACTCTTCATGTATAAATAAAATTTATTGTAATTATTGAATTTTAATTTTAAGACCAATATTTTTTCCAAATCATAGGTTTTCTCATTTTTATTTTGTATTTCTTTAAATACCAGATTAAAAATTTTGTTCAATACTTTTCAAATAGAAATTTGATTAATAAATCTAAATTTATTCGTGCACTATCTTTTGTATTAGACATTTAAAGGCCGGAGATGGCATCTAAAACAAGATGTTGTGCCCACCCGAGCCGAATTGATAAGATACTGAAGATGGTAGATAACTGAAGTATAAAAGTCCAGGGTTCTGATCTACCGGACGGCTGATTATCTAAAAATTTGGAGTTTTGGACGGTTTTTCTCATGATGTAACGTAAATACGCTTCAGAAGCACTAAGAAAGTCACCCGCACAAGGCACTCCCCCTTTCGATAGGCAATACGAAATACTCCTCGTGTAGGTTTATCATAACAAAATACAATACAACCTTTTCAGAAATAGTTATATGCTTTTAGTGTATGTTAGAGATAACTGAAATTAAATTAATAACATAATGTACTTCTTAAATTTACAAAACACACGAAAAGCAGATATCAATATTCTGTTAATTACTTATTTAGTAAAAGACAGCATGCAGTACTTAAATTTATCGAAAATGTGGCTACCTTTTAAATCTATCAAAACAGCTCAATTAACTTAATGATTCCCATAAATTAGAGGCTTTAAAATACTGACACCCAGGTTTTTTTTTTTTTTTTTTTTTTTTTTAAGCCTCCTAAAATTAGTATAATATGTGCTAACTAAAAAAGTCCCTTAAATAAATGCAGTAGAATTTTTCAAATTCAAAGTCGACGGGACTTACCGATTCTGCATAACACAAATTTCCAGATTATAAAAAATCCTGCAGTATTATTAAAAAAAATCGTTGTAATCAGGTAAAGTTTAAAAAAAAAGACTTAAAATTTTTTTAAAATAGAAAAATGTATTAAAAATAAAATACATTTACTGAGAAATTGCTTATTAGAAAGATGCTATTCTTTTAAACATTTTTAATAAAATCTAAAACATTTTCTTTCGAATACTGATTTATTGTTATTTTAAGGTCTAATTTCGTAAATTGGAATTCCAAATTTAAGAAATTCTTCTGTATTTAAAAATAACAAATGGGGATATATTTAAAATAAAAACGGGAAACAGATAAAAGTTTAAACACGCATGCGCGAAATCGCTAATAGCCATTGGAGGAACGTACGGTTTTTAAAGGAGATAACTGAAGCTAGTTGAAACGGAATTCTTCTTTAGCGTTACGACTTTCGGGGAATTAACGGCATTTGGGGCATTAACGACACAAGTGGAAACGCGCCTTCAGTAGGTTGTCGACCACCGTGGACGGGGATACACGAAGCAACGTCTAGGTGCTGAGTCAATGAGAGTACGGATGGCGTCCTGGGGAAGTTTCTCCATTCCCTGTCAACTATTTGCCACAGTTCGTTTTCTGAACTGGCTAGTGGCAGGGTCTGCAAATGGCGTACAATCACATCCCAAATGTGTTCGATCGGCGACAGATCAGGAGAGTACTGTGGCCAGGGAAGCGTCTGTACACCTTGCAGAACACGTTGGCTGATGCGAGCACTGTGCGGTCGAGCGTTATCCCGCTGATACAGGGCGTTGGGAACCGTTTGAAGGTAGGGGAGTGTTACCGGCCGCAGCACATCATCCACATATCGTTGAGCCATCATAGTTCCCCGAATACGAACTAGAGGTGACCTGGAGTCATACGCAATTGCTCTCCAAAACATGATGCCACATTGTCGCACGGTGGGGTGTTCTACAATTGCTGCCGGATTGGACCTGTTTCCACGTCGACGCCACACTCGTACTCGGCGACTATCACTGCAGAAACAGAAACAAGACTCATCTGAGAACACGACCCTGTGCCATTCTGTCGTTCTAACCTGGCACCATTGCAGTCGTTGGCGTCTATATTGTGGAGCCAATGGCAGTCTTCTTAACGGACGCCATGAGTGTAGGCCACTAGCAACCAATCGACGGGAAATTGTTTTGGTCGATTTAGGAACATCCAAGGTGTCTGGAACACGTCGCAGAATGGAGGTTGAAGTAGCTTGCGGGGGCCGCCACCGCTTGTCTGTGGATGCGTTGATCCACGCGTGCTGACTTCACTCTGACGGCACCGGCACCCCTTAAACGTGCCACATTTTCTTGTTCCAACCATTTTTGCCACAGCCGGTGTACATTGGACACATCCAGGTGTGTGTCTGCCGAGATTTGCCGAATAGACCAACCTGCCCTTCGTAAAATCGTCGGTCTGCTGGAACTGCCTCCGTTGACGGCGGCCTGGCATTCTCTGGTTACACGTGTCCTCTGAGAAAAGAATAAAATTTCTACGACAACTTCTCTAGCAACAATACTTTCACAAAAATTGTCCGTTCTACCGGTTCCTTCCCGTATATCTTTTACCATGTGCACTGGCGAGCTGCCAATTTTACATCAAAAGCATAACTTGGCAATGCGCATTTACCCTGAAATTTGCATAATTTTCTGACCACTTCTTCTTAGTGTTGCATTTTCAATGTCGCGCAGTGTATGCGAAACCAACGTAGGAAATTAATCTCTTACTCGAATACTTTATTTGGAGGATGTAAGTCCAAAGTTTATTTTAGTTTGTGTATTAATGGGCAGAAGTGACAACAAACAGCATGCGTAAGATCTGTGCACGCGTTTGAGTGGCAGAATTTTTCCATCTGATTGGTTGAAGGCCCGACTTTTTGTTACTCAGAGCTCTGCGATGTTTACGTTTGACGTCAGCTGCCCGTTCCTAATAGCAACCGTGAGTCAGGTTTTTGTTTCTTCGAACTGCTCCCTTAAATATACAGTAACTATGTTCGAGATACAAGCCCCTTAGCCAGAAAATATTTCCGAAAGGAGGGACGACCTGCATGATTTCTCTTTTAAAATGTGCTAAGGAACATTCACATATTAGTATGGTGAAATCTTATTTCAAAAGACTAATTTTCCTAGTTTAAGTTCTACCCCTTGTAAAAATATTTAGGCTCAAGACCATGCCAAGATCTCTTCATGAAAACTATGTGATGCGAGGCCCTTGGAAGCGCGAGGCCGTGGGCGGTCGCCCACATCGCCCACGCCTATCCCCGCCACTGAGCACAAGGAAGCACAAACCCCACTACACAGGAAAAAGCCCACACATTTCAGTTATGAGCACAACGATTCCGCCTTCTAAACATAAGTAATGCGCGTCTATAACACACTTCTTTTAAAAGTCTGTATACACTACTGGAGAGGATACTCAATTTCAGAGACGTGAAGTGCGCTCAGCTAATCATACGACTGCCTTGGTGATTTGTTAAAAAAAAAGGTAGTCATAGTCACAAAGTACACGGAAAGTAATGAGTGCCTGGTGAGTATATACATAAGATGAGTTAGCAATTTGAACACTTGTACTAAGCAGCGGACCACCCCAGTATGATGGGAGCATTAGTAGCATATATAAAGAAGATTTCTTACTACATATTTTTTCCTCATGAAATTCAAGCAAATATTGATTTCTGTAAAGCAATGATTCTTTTTCAGTATTTTCTTTATTAGTACTATGATCTACCGGAAAAAAAAAACTGCTGTTGGATTTTTTAAGTTTTGCATTAATAGTAAAATGGTGTATTTTCCTGGGGTTATCATTAAATATAGCTTCCATATTAGAAAGAAAATGTGTTCTTTTTTTTAAATAAACACGTTCTGCTGTGGTTTTACTTATGACATAATAAAAAAATTAAGTTTAAAAGATAAATTTGAAATACAATTATTCTGAAGAAAGGTGTTATGAGTTCCAAATTAGAATTCCCATTTATGAGTTTCAAATTAGTTCCTATCTGCAATAGCTTTCTTGAACTTAAAGTTCCGGGCGTTCCCTTTCTGCAAACGTCTAGCCAAATAGAATGCGTAGAAGTAAGACGTATTAGGTGTTCACGCCTTTAAAAATCTTCGCAAAAGTAAAGTGTTGAATTTTTATAATTTTCTTTGAAGATGTTAACCATTTCTTTATTTCCCGTCGATTGTTTCAATTTTGAAACTTGTAAAATTTTATACGAACTATCTGCAATAGCTTTCATCAACAAAAAGTTCAGGGTGTTGTCCTGTGGGCGTCTACTTCAATAAGATACATGGTCAAGATGTATTGGGTGTTCACGCCCACGGTCGGATTCAACTGATCACACCGGCCCAGGAAATACATGTAAATGACAGACCACTTACATTATATTATGAACTAACATACACACTATATTTTACAACATGCATGTGAAACAGACCGGCCTACAGGAAAATTTCCCGGTTTCCCGGTGGGCGTATCCAGGCCTGGGGCTCTACCACCATAGTATCGGAAAGCTTTCGCTAGCGAATATATCGAGCCTTCTCTTCTCATGACGTCACAATCCGAGAAATATCCGATATGCCCTACTACGATCCTATCGTGATTGTTTCACTGTCGTATTGACTATCGGAAATAATGCTCTTTTTTCCCGACACGTTGTATGAAGGCGAAAACTTACATTCCGGTATCGGGGAGTACGAGATGGATGGGTTTTTATTGTGTGGATCGTGGAGTGTCAACTACTTCCACAAAAGGACCCCTCTCCCTAGCACGGTGGGTCTGTCAAAAACGGGCTTCCACTCGTGATGGATGTCTCCGGAGTCTTCGAAAATTCTGAAGACAATGCCTTCGTTTAAGAAAAAGGGGGAAAGTCCAGTGTTTTGATTGGTTGATCGCTCTGAGTGTCGGATAGACCTCTAGCAAGCACAAAAATACTCGCTTGTTTTATTCGACACTCATCGTGGTAGCGCCAAAAGGAGAGTCGCGGCTATTTATCCGAAGTATCTGACTATCCGAGAGCGAGAAATATCCGTCACTGATATTCTACGATACCATGGTGGTAGAGTCCCTGTTCACGTCTTTAAAAAACGTCACTAAAGAAAAGCGTTGAATTTCTAAAAAATTATTTGCAGATTTTAAGCATTTTTTAAAACTTTTTCTTCTGTAATATGTTACAATATGTGATCTTCCAATATAATAAATTCCTATAACGTGCTTATGATAGGCTTTATATTTGTAGGACGATTTTATATTACCAATTTATTTCTTTGCCCTACCAATGTTAAAAATAGGCAGTTCATTGATAGAAACGAAAATCCATAAATTTAAATATTATTTACAGATTTTGGTCTCCATTATAATGAAGAAAGCACATAATGTTTGTTAAACATCCAAATTAAAAGGATCTATTCAGCATGCAATATCGCTTATCATAAACACAGTTTTAGTTATTTTACATTTTAATGATCTGATTTTGAAAATTAAAGGCATTATTACAACGTATGTTCACGCCTTCACACAGATGGAAAGTACAAGAATTGTCTTATAATATTTGCATGCATTATGTAATACTACTTTGTAACAAGTGCGATTATAATAAAAACCTGTAATATGATTATCATATTCTTTAAATATTTTTGCAATAAGAATTTTAAATTATTAATTTTCTTGTCCAACTATTTCAAAAGTTATTTTTTTTTGGGGGGGGGGGATTAGGCTTTCAAGAAAATTAGGGTACATCTGAAAGCTTTAAAAGAAATTTTTTTTCTTTCGATATTCTCACACATAAGAGTATAGTAAGGAAAAAGTTAATAAATTCAAATATTTTTTAACTATCTTCAGCTAATAAAGTGAACATGCAAAATAAAAAATTAAAATGTACGTATATATTCTACATATAACAAGCACGATCCTAATAACTATTTTAAATTTTTAACAATACAAATTTCTCTATAAAAATCCTACTTTAGACAGGCAGATGCTCTAGAAAAGGGCCATTTGATGCTTTTCCATTATGATGGCAAAATTCAACAGTTAAAATTATTCATAATTAATATATATTCCTTTTTTGTAGTAAATGGATTAAGTTTATTCCTTTATATTCCTTTTTTTTGTAGTAAAGTTTGATTTCTTATCATGAAAATAATGTACTTATTAATTTACGTATGAGTTCACAAATATCGGAAAATAGTGACAAAAGACTTATGAAATAACGATGTATGTACAAGTGGCGTTAAGAAAATAAGTCGCACTTTGATCTGACATAAGGAATTTATCTTTTAACCTACAAAGTTAAATTTCTGGCAAGATGTAAGACTATAATCTGAAAAATTCATTATGAAAAATAAATGTACTTCTGGACAAACTGAGTGTTCTAAAAGAATGTTAAATTTCTGTTCGTGGATCAGCAGTGATTCCGTGTTTCCCTCCAAAGTGTCCAATAGGATTTCTGTAAACTAGAGCTGTAACGTACCGAGTGTTGTTACTGAATAACTGTTATCCTCTCTTACTCGAATAATTACTTTTGAATATTTCTCATTACTTCACCCATTGCATGCGGTATGAGTTAAACAGGTCAATGTATTTGTTACTAAATAACGGGTTTTCGGATGACAATGTAGTACGTCTTGTATTCGTTAGTGAGAAACGGGTTTGGTGCTCTTGCATGACTCGGATTTACACTGGCTTCCAAAAGTTAAGGAACATGTTTTTCGAAGCTCACCATAAAAACATGACACTGACAGTAAAATTTATGGTTTATATAAATGATAAAAATGAACTTTATGCAAATTTATGCAAAAACGATAGCTACCACTTTGTTTTTATAGAAAAGAACAGGCATATATGAATAAGAGAAAAATGTGCAAATATCAGGCTTTCATAATTACGCGTGTAACTTTTGTTGATTTACATCTTCTGTTAGCAGATTGCGGGACCCTGCTACCTATTGTTATACAATGTCTTAAAGAAACTGTCTGCCCGATTCGTTAAGGTGGCGGGCGGTCGTATGAATGGAAATGGAGTTGTCACAGGCTTGTGCTCCTAGGCGTCTTAATGTGTCTCTCAGTGTGGTCCACCGTCTCTGGAATCAATATCAAACGGAAGCTTCTGTGCCCAGAAGACATGTTCTAGGCCGAACACGAGCTACAACACGCGCAGAATATCGTTTTATAGCTCTTTCGGACCGGAAAAGAAGAAGCATTTCCGTGCCGCAACTTGTTGCAGACAACTCTGTAGCATCAGAGAGAATATTCGCTAGTACGGTGCGAAGGCTTCTTCACAATGCAGGTCTCTATGCAAGGTGACCACTTGTATGTGTCCGCCTCAACGGACGACAGAGAAGGGCCTGTTTATCTTGGCCAAGAGAACACGTTCCTTGGACAAGACAGCGATGGACTTCTGTACTCTTTACAGATGAGTCCAGATTCACACTGGAGAGCGATTCAGGACGTCTGCTTATCTGGAGGGAACGAAGTACCCGATACCATCAATCCAACACTGTTGAAAGACTCAGTTATCGAGGCGGTGGAATAATGGTTGGGCAGGTATCCCAGTCGATGGTCACACTGATCTGCATGTGTTTCAGGGAGGAACTGTGACTGGTGTGAGATATCGGGACAAGATCCTTGATGCCTATGTTCGGGCATATGCTGCTGCTATTTGCAATGATTTCATTCTGATGGATGCTCACCGAGCTGTGCTTGTTGAGGATTATCTTGAAAGTCAAGGTTTGGAGCGAATGGAATGGCCAGCTCAATCTCCAGACCTCAATCCGATAGAACATGTTTGGGACTAATTTGGCAGACAAGTGACTGCTTTAAGTCCTCCTCCAAGATCTTGCATGAGCTGGAACAAGGACTAATCCGTGCGTGGTCTTCGCTTCCTATTGAGGTGTCCGACAACTTAATTAGCAGCATGGAGAATCGATGCCGCCAGTGCATTGCAGTTAGGGGTGGACACATTCCTTATTGGAACTCATTTTTGTAATGTTTCCACCACATTTTTCCACAAAAAGCTTTGATAAACTGTTTTCTCCAAAAGTGGACTTTTCTATCAAAAGTGTTCTTTTGCTTTTACACCATGTTAGTGTTGAATTTATGTAAATTTCTATGTCGTACTCAATAAAGAACTAGTTAGTGCTCAGTTAGTCCAAATTTTTTGCTTCTATGTTCATTCGTTTCAATATTATTCACAAAAGACAGATTGTACCTTAACTTTTGGAGGGCAGTGTATTTATGCATGTGCGCTTATATGAGTACTTTTAGGGGAAGAAGATCTTGTTCTAGTAACGAGGTGTTGAAACATTTTAGCTCTAAATAGCGGCGTTAGCAGCATTCTTTTTCGAAGTGAGAAACTGGGTTTTGGAGTTGTACATTTTCAATGTTGGAACTACGGAAGGACTATGCAGTGAGTAGTAAGCTTCAAAGTAAGGAATACATAGGAGTATTCTTTTTATCCTTATATTTACAGCGCTTGTCTGGAGAGCATGTAGGAAACTCGGCAAAAAATCTGAAACATAATTTTTTATCTCCGAAATTTAACCTTGTAACTAAGAAAACACATTTTCAATGACTGTTCAAAGTTTATATACATTTTCCTAACGCAGCTTGTATTTTACTGACGTAACCAAAGGAGAGATCATATAGATTTATCTAGCTGTATTACACTTTTTTGTTGAACTAAAGGTTGCAGGACAAACGTAGAAATGTGAAACACTTATATTTCTCTTATCTGGTGTCTTTAAAATATTAATAGATGTTTTTCAAACTGTAAGTTGAAGAAATTGTAGAAGAAATATTTAATTAAACAGTACTATAGGAAAATTTTGCATGCTCCCATGGAATACAGTTAGTTCATTTATTTATCTATAAATAAACAGATAAAGAGTTTGTCTTTTTGAATTGTGCAAAACATTTTTAGTGTCGTGTGCCAATGAAAATATGTTTCTCATCGAATTTGTTAAAACAAGCCTAGTAACTCTTCCAAATAAAAATAAATGTAATAACAAATAACTGATCGTTAAGATTATAATACGACCATGGCAACATAACACCTCAGTTCGGTGTAACACCCGTTGTCAGAAAATGGCAGTTTAAGGGGACGGTGGACGTTATCAAAGTTTTTTTTTAATTTTTGACCAAAAATTATGAATTTTGTATAGATATGCTTTGAAGTATGACAAAATTAAATACTTAAAAAACAAAAAAAAATTAATTTTTTTTAATTTAAATTTAAAAAATTTGAATTTCGAAAAAATGTCCCTTGCGCGCCAATTTTTAATTTTCCCCTTCAATTTTCAATTGTTATTATTCAAAAATGTATTCCGAACAAATTGTCTTATTAATTTAGAGATTCGTTGAAAAGTAAAATTTTAGGAAGTATTTTTGTACGTTAACACTGAATTTTCACAAAATTTTCATGTTTTTATAAACTTATATTGAATTTATATAATCTTAAAGATCGCCAAAATTAAAACGGATAAGAAAATTTATTCTTATATGTATCTTGAGTCTCTGTTATGAATTTTATAAGACTTCTTCAAAAATTGTGTTGCAAGGGAAATTTTAAAGATACAGATCTGCGAAAAATATTCATTTTGCACAAAAGGCATTTTTTCGGACATTTAAAGGACCATTTATGAGATAGTTACATTTTTTAAACGCTTATAACTTTTTTACTAATTAAGTTCAGATACAGTAAAGTCATAGAATATGAATACATTAAAAAATATTGCGAATTTTTGGCAAATTTTTGGTAATGTCAGAGCCCAACATCCCCTTAAAACAATCATTTGTCTCTAAATAAGTATACCTTGCATCGTCATACGTTCTCCCACCATTTAGCAGTCTGCAAAGCCAGGCATTTAAATAAATTACCAGGATGAACTGGCTCCCGGTTCAACCCAGTTGTTTACAACAAGCGCAAATGTAATTTTTTACAAGAGAATTACTATTACTATGCAATTTTTGAATACTAATCCCGATGCATGGTGTGAAAATCAGCATAATTGGAAAGAAAAAAAAAGAATGAAACCTTTTAAGGATGTTAATGACTCAGCTGAAAGGGGAGTAAAATTAATCGAAGATTTCAATTCCAGCTTAACTAAGGATTTTCTACTACAGGCTGTATCGAAATGTTTAAAAAAAAAAAAACCTTTTCCAGTCTCTTCGAAAGCCACAAGCCATTGCCACTTTCACATAAAAACTGTAAATAATAATAATTTATTTTCTTTATACTGTGCTTCTCCCTTTTTAAATATAAATTTAATAATCAAATGTGTTTGAACGTTAATCGTTCTTAATTTTATGTCTTCTTTGCCCTTCTTTTCTGTTAATTCTTTTACACAGATTTGAATTTTTTTAAATTTACTTTAGATTTTTTAAAATGAAAATCTTTATTTTTTACACAAAAAAGAAAAGAAAACAAAAACGAAAGAAGGAAAGATGAAATAGAATTTTTCGAATTTTTATAAAAATTTAGTAGTTAGTATTTGCATCATATCTAGTCCCGAAAAAAGCATATATGTTTAAATCTGTAAGTTTTTACAAAAAAGTGATGTGTGGTTCATCCAGGTAAAACGTTTTTATCAAACGAGATCAAAATTATATATCTAGACTCAATTTTATCCATTTTTGGACGGATAAACTGCTTTTTTTGTGAAAAATCCCGTTTTTTCCAAACATCAACCTGAATGCGGCACGGGTTAATATCAAGCAAATGAGCTGAAACTTCACCAATTTCATTTTCTAGCCTATTGGTAACTTTTTGGGGGGTGCCCCCGAAAAATTCGAAAATTGATTTGTTGTGACCAATCAATATAATTTAAGTTCCACTTTAAAACGATCAGAAAAGGAAAACTACTGGACCAAATGTTATGAAACTTGGTGGATTGTGTAAAGGCAGTCATGGAATTTATTATCAGCGGAAGAAAGGTAAAAAATTCAACACCAGGGGCAAGGGCATATTTAAGGGTGTCGGGGTCCAGGGATCCGACCATTCCCCTCCCCCCAAAAAAACATTTTGGAGGGGGTCCAAACGGTAAAAAAGGCAGTACTTCTCAAAAGGACACTATAATATCATTACCATTTTCGTAACAAAAATCAAAAATCAATTCGGGGGATGGGGTCAGATCCCTGGACCCCCTCCCCTTTAGTATGTCCTTATTCCTCGTGTTGAATTTTTGACCTTTTTTTCCTGCCGATAATAAATTCCATGACCACCTTTAAACAATTACCTAGTTTGATAACATTTGGTCCAGTAGTTTTCCTTTTCCGATCGTTTTAAAGTGGAACTTTAATGATAATCACCTTGTGCAATGAAACTTTTCGGGAGCGTACACACTCCGTTCAGCGAAAAATCGGTCGTTAAGAGAGGTGGTCGTTCTAAGAGGTATAAACATTTGATCATCATCATCAACAAGGAGTAGGCAGGGCGCCTGTTCGGGCTTCCTTGGTTAATCCACTGCTTTTTCAGACGTTCCACGCTTTTTCAGACGTTCCCGCTTCTTCAGACGTTCCCGCTTTTTCAGACGGGCAAAAGAGACTGAGGACGTTTCCACGTCCTCAGTCTCTTTTGCCCTTCGAGGCATAGTCAAGGGAACCTCTGGGGAATCGTGTCACTGGTATAGATGATAACTAATTTTGTAATTTCCAATGCCAATTTTGTAATTTCCAGAAAAAGAAAACAATTTTTTAATCAGATTTCCATATTCAGAGGGGGCCAATTGCCCCCCTCGGAATACGAAGTAAGTTTAATATATAGAAGATTGACTTATTTTCACATGCATTTGGAAAAAATGAAAAAGATTATGACACCTCCCCCCCCTCCCCAGATTTTTATTTGAATTCCCTGCTGTATCGCCAGAAAAAATAAAACTGGGGGGTGAAAAACCATTTATACATTAAAGTAACCAAAATTGAATGAAATTACACCAGTAATTAAAAGTAAATAAAAAGATTTAATAAGCTTATTTTGTAGCTTAAAATAATAATCAAAGCTGAATAAAAATTATTAGTTAAAAAAGATTCCTCCTGCACTCCTTTTATAGCTTAAATAATAATCAAAATTGATTAAAATAATAATCAAAATTGATTGAAAAATTAATAATAAAAGACAGCAAATTTTTTTAAACGCTCCTTTTAAAGACAGACTAATCAAAAAAGGAGTGTATCAAAACTTCATAAAAGGACGATTTGGGCAGTAAAGGAGCGTTCTAAAAACGTGTGTGTTTTCTTGAATACAAAGTAAGGCAAACTGCTTTAAAAGAAAGGAAATATTTAGTCTAACACACTCTTTATTGTCATTTCTAAAACAATGTTTATGATGTTTTAATAAAATAATCTCTTTTTATGACAGAGCAGAATAAAAACTGGTGTGCCGTTTGCGCAATAAAATAACGCAATTTTTATGCAATTTTATTTCAATTTTTATTGCAATTTTATTTTATTTATTTATTTTAATCCATTTATTTTTAATGCGAGAATCGCATTAAGGCATCTAGAAGCTAATGAAAAATGACATTTGCCAATATAATAACTAAACAAAAGCGTCGGTTTTTTTCTTAATTTTTCTAACTTATAGATTTTGTGAAAATTGTGTAAATATTTTCTTTAGGTATAACAAAATATTTGCGATTGTTCAAATGCTGTGTTTTGTGCTGCATAACTTGCATTGCATAACTTGTCATTGCATAAATTGCCATTGCATAACTTGCCATTTCATAACTTGAACAAATAGTACCTATGTCTTCTACGAAAAAAAAAATGTTTATGTCCAATTTGAAGGTGTTTCCTCCTTACTTTTACATTATTAAAAATATTATTTAGCATTTTCTTATCAGAATGTTGAGAGTAGAAAAACATTCATGAGTAATGCAGAAAAGGGTTTTAAAATATACAGTATCATTGTGGAAAATCTTAGTATACCGGTATACCTTATATAATAAGCTGAATACCGCATACTAGTACTGAAAGAATTATTGGATATAAATACAAAAAATTTCTTTAATTTTTTTACATTGCAAAGGGAAAGTGCATCACCTTGCTCCTATATACACATGCTCTTGAAGGTGAAGTTCTGCGACTGACTTCAAATCTCTGATACGAGGGCAACACTGCAAAATACTTACATAACTAAATTGTTCGTTTCCTGTAAAAGTACTTTTATTGTTGCGACACTTCTTCGGTTCAGAAAGCAACATATGCTGCGATCCACAGTATCTTGATTCAAACTCTTTATGAACCAGCATAATCGAGCAATATGGTGTTTCCGAAATAAGCACAATGAAGCTGAATTAAACTGATTTACTTCTTTATTTCAGAAATTATATAAATAAATAAAACCTTTGTCTGTGCGTTTCTTGGAATTCAATAATTTTGTTATTTCTATCTATTTTAAGCACCTGGGAACCAAAGCAACCTTCCGATATTTTGTTCGCGTATCACATAAAAATGGCCGGAGCAAATGAAGTGAAATTTGGCATTATCGTAGATGGTCACTTAATTTAAACAGGTTTAATTTTTTTTTTCAAAATGTTAAATAATTTTTGAGATTTTGCCAAAATTTATTCAAAATGTGTAAACTTTTATTCGTGCTCATGTTAAAGTTTCCGAAGCGAATGAAGTGAAATTTAGTGTCATATAGGTGTTCGTTTAAGTACACACGTCGAGTTTTTTCTAAGTTTTGAATAGAATTTGAGATTTTACGTAAATCTATTCAAAATGTGAAAATTTTTGCTCTCACATCATTTGAAAACCAAAGCGAATGAAATGAAATGCTGTATCAGGTATAGGCGGCCACTTAAATTAAAATAAGGCCTTAGAAAATTAAAAAATCTCGAGATTTTTGTGAAAATTGCGTAAAAATTTGCACACGCGTCCCTCAAAGGCGGCTCAAGAGAATGAAATCAAATTTGGTAAGTTGATAAATAGTGGCCCAAAGTACAAATACCAATTTTTAAAGAAACTTTGAAAAAATTTAGCGATTTTGAAAAAAATGCGTTATTTTATTTTATTTTATTTATTTATTTTCATCCATTTATTTTTAATGCGAGAATCGCATTAAGGCATGTAGAAGCTATTGAAAAATGACATTGCCAATATAATAACTAAACAAAAGCGTCGTTTTTTTCTTAATTTTTCTAACTTTATAGATTTTGTGAAAATTGTGTAAATATTTTCTTTAGGTATCACAAAATATTTGCGATTGATCAAATGCTGTTATAGTAAGCCTACACAAAAGGTATCTGCCTAGACGGGGTGCACCACGCGTGGATTTTTTTAAGGGGTTCTAACGTTGAATACAATTTAGTTACAAAGAGGAGATAACTGAAATTGAGTAATTGCGTTTGAATCTCTTTTAATAAAAAAATTAAGACCTTGTAAAAATTTTGCAAATTTTGTCCGCGGCTAAGCAAAAACCACTAAAGCGAATGAAGTGAAACTTCGTTATATAGTAGGTGATTTATATAGGTTTTGATTTTTCTATAAATTTGAATTTTTTTGAAATATGACTTCAAGTGTAAGTTTTATCAGCGAATCGAGCAAATATAATCTCATTGTACATAAGTGACTCAGAAAGTAAGGTAACAAGAGCCCTCACGGGTGTACATATTCCTTGAGCGAATGAAATTCAATGTATGATTACAACAGACATTCACAGCAAATCAAATTTTTCCCGCATAGGGCCTCGGTTACGCGTGGTTAGAACGTATTTGAACATTTTCCTACAACTCGGATGTCGCTCCAGGCAACTTTCCATTCTTAGGGAAGCTGAAGAAGCACCTGATAGAGCGACATTTCGAAACAGATGGCGATGTTCAGGATCTACAGTACAGTAAATCTATAGTATTCCAACTAAAGTACCTTGGCACACTCTTAATTTCGGAACGGCTGCTGCTATTTTTATAAACGTGGTGTCTAGGTATAGTAAATTGGATATGCGCTAACAAATGAGACCGCTCAAAGCGCCACCGGGTGGAAAACTGGGGAGTTAGCTTTCGTATCTCGAAAACGGTACGAGATGGTGGAAAAAAGTGAACTGCAAAGGTGTAGAGCGTTATCGATTTAGTACGAAAAGACACCTCATTGACATGGATGAGAAAAACAGAACGGTTAAAACGTGAATTTGTATTTTCTTGATTTCCTACACTGTGACGTCACGAAATGTGAACAGAAGGAGAAAATATTATCTTCCGGGCTAAACACGCCGCCGCAATGTAGCACAGTGCTATCGCTTGCAATTCCTAGTCCAAAGGACTGTGGTTCAAGTCCCGAGAGTTGCATCCATGTACTGATCTCAAATCGACGCAACTTGCACTTAATGTTCGAAATTTTTGAAGTATGCAAATGCGTAAGAAACGTCACACCTGTTCCCTTGAAACCACTAGTATAAAAGAAGCATCTTGGGTTTCTACTATGTTGAAGGTCATGGCCATGGAGCGATTTTCCTAAGCTGAGTAATGTGAGATGGTTTTACTGTACGGTGAATGTGGAGGCAAGGCACAATCAGCAGCAAGGCTGTACCGGGAACGTTTCCCTGCAGACCCGTATCCTTCTTATCAAAACATCCTATCTGTTGTAAAACGTTTAAGGTAGACAGGATGCGTGACTAGTCGAGCTCGATCTGGCAGACCAGCTAAGGTAGGACGGCAAGTTCAACCAGATGAGGTACTAGCATACGCCCTCGCATGCCCGAAATGCAGTACAAGACAGATCAGTGAACACTGGGGCCTCTCAAAAAGTCAGATTTGGAAAATCTTACAAGAATCAGGCGCTTATCCATACCAACCAACGCCTCAGCGGGTTTTACTGGATGGGGATGCCGAGCGACGCTATTCATGGTGCAACATCGTTATGAATCAGATACAGGTCCAGCCAACATTCTTGGTAGATGTAGTGTAGACGGACGAGGCATGCTTTTCACGGAATGACATGTACATTACGCAACACACCCATTACTGGGCGCTGGAAAATCCTAGATGTTTTACCGATGTTTGACATCAAGTGCGGTTTCGTATTAACGTTTGGTGTGCAATTTGCAGTAACAAGTTGATCGGTCCAATATTTTACGATGGTACCTTAACATGCGCACGGTATTTACAACTGCTGCAGAACGTAATGCCCGATATTGTGGAGAACCTGGTGGTGTATAATCACAGGGATGTATGGCTTCCACATGACGGAGCGCATGCTCACAAGACATTTCCAGTGAAGCAGTACCTCGTCACGGAATTCGGGGTATGGCGGTTTCGAAAAATGGCCTCGATGTTCGGCTGATCTGACTCCACTGGACTTTTTTCTGTGGGGATACCTAAAACAGAAGGTATATGCGACCCCTCCACAAACATTCCTGGACCTTAAACGACGCATTACGGACGCTTGTGCCAACGTGTCACCCTCTCTTCTCCGACGCGTGAAATGGGAAATTCAAACGAGGATCCAAATGTATATTGCAGGTGACGGTGCGAAGTTTGAACAACGTAAATGAAGGTATATTTTTATAAATAATTGTTTTCTTCTTTCTTTGATCGTTTTTTCTACCTTCGCAGAGTAGGGAATCACGGAAATACAAATACACGTTTTAACCGCTCTGTTTTTCACCTCCATGTCAATGAGGTGTCTTTTCGTGCTAAATCGATAACGCTCTACAACTTTGTATCTCACTTTTGTCCCCTGTCTCGTACCGTTTTCGAGATACGAAAGCTAACTCCACAGTTTTCCACCAGGTGGCACTGTGAGCGGTCTCATTCGGTAGCGTATAACCAATTTACTATACCTAGAGACCACGTTTATAAAAATTGCAGCAGCCGTTCCGAAATCAAGAGGGTAACAAGGGACTTAATTGGACATACTGTATGTACAGGTTGTCCATAATTAAACTGCACGTGTTCAAGGGGTGCTGGAGAGAAAACTACTGGGAATATTCCAGTGAAATTTGGTATCTACACGTTTCAGAACATGCGTAAGTCAAATATGAAAAAAAATCTCCATTTTTGCCCGATAGATGGCGCTGTATCGTATTTCAACGCTTATCGGCGGCATATATGCAAATTTTAAGCTCATCGAACAGTATAAAAACAAGACGACATTGAGTAATGGTCAATCATGACTCTGAATAAGAAGGAACGTGCATTGTTAGTGAAGATATTCTATCAGAATGGTAGCAGTTATTCAGCTACTCTGAAGAATACCGGCGTATGAAACGATTAAGAAGATGCTCCATTAGTGTCAATGGATTGAAAAATATGATTTCTAAATTTGAAGAAACAGGAGAATTGGGTGTTATTCTAGGCACAAGAGGACGGCGTCCCGTAAACCCGGAAAGAGTGCAACAAATTGATGACGCCATTGCGACTAAGAGTAGCAGTTCAGGAGCCGGTATGCTGCAACAAGTGAGCGCAAGAAGTGTGGCTCGGACATTATCTCTTCCCTGGTCAACTGTGCATAAAGTGTTGCGCCACATTCTTCGGCGTTATTCGTATAAAATTAAAATGCCCCAAGAACTGAAACCTCGTGATGACACCCGAAGAATTGATTTTGGAAACTTTGTCCTGTCGAAAATCAGTGTGGATGACACTTGGATACAGAGGATCTTGTGGACAGACGAGGCGCATTTTACACTAGCAGGTAGTGTAAATGCGCATAACTGCAGGATATTGGGAACGAGCAAACAATACGCTAAACGTGAAAAACCCCTCCATTCCGATTATGTAACTGTATGGTGTGGAATGACTTGTGATTTTCTTGTGGGCCCATATTTCTTTGAAACCCCAACTCAAAGTGGTCCCAAACGCTGTAGTGTTACAGGGACTAGCTACGGTGCGATGTTGAGAGAACAATTAATTCCAGCATTACAAGAAAGAAATTGCCTAGAGACCACGGTATTTATGCAAGACGGAGCACCCCCTCACATCGCTAAAGATGTTACAAAATTGCTGCATGATACCTTTGGTGCGGACCGAGTCATAAGCAGAGGTTTCGACAACGCTTAGCTCCCACGTTCCCCGGACCTTAATCCTTGCGATTTTTATCTGTGGGGACATCTGAAAGATATGATTTATAGAGAACGACATGATTCTATTGCTGAATTGAAATCTAGCATAACGAGACACGTGAGGTGTGTTACACCAGAGATTTTAAATGCGACGGTGGACCATGCGGTTCTTCGCTTTCAGCATGTAATAGCATCTGGTGGTTCGCATATTGAGCACATCTTGTGATAATTTCATTCAATAAATAATAATTTAATTGTTTTCCAAAGCGTCTTTATGGATTGTTTAATTTGTGATCTTAAATTACGTTAATTTTTGATTACATGATACTGTAAAAATTTAATTACTGAAGCGAATTGTATTGAATTTTGATAAACTGTAAATGATGTTTTATATTGTTTATATGCCTCTTAGAATGTCATTATGCTCTGTCTATTGGTTTTGGAAGTTGTATATGCCACCGGGGAGCGTTCAAATACGATACAGCGCCATCTGTAGGTCGAATGGCGATTTTTTTTTCATATTTGACTTGCGCATGTTCTGAAACGTGTAGATACCAAATTTCACTGGAATATTCCCAGTAGTTTTCTCTCCAGCATCCCTTGAACACGTGCCGTTTAATTATGGCCACCCTGTATTTCTTGAGAAACTTCATTGCTCATGTTTTAACTATTTTATTTTGACAAAAATATACTTTTAATAGTCTTCGTTAAAAAGGATTTAGAAAATACGTGTTTCGAAGAATACTTACTTTACAGTACAGATTGACTTACAGTTTTAATTGCGCACTTTGACTTAGAAAACATGAATTTAATGATAAAATTTTAAACAAGAAATGTTGTGGAGTATAATTTTATATAAAACATTTTTTTTCACCGTTGTTTCAATTAACAACCAAAAGAAAGAAACCATCAAGTCTTCATAAGCGTGACTTTGTGATGAGAATGTAATTCATACAATTTTGATTCAATCTTTAAATTCAAAAGAAATTCAGTTGGAATGGATTTGGTGGGTCTTAAAAAATTAATTTACCCATTGTCTCAAAATAATGATGATAATAAATGTATTATTACAAGGAAAAT
>JAWZYV010000244.1:0-20515 GCA_038373885.1 Cheiracanthium punctorium
TATTATTGTTTTAGTGTATGTACTAATTTAGTTTTATGATATCGGTAGTCAAATTAACGTAAATATTACATGCTTTTAAAAGGTAATAATTACGGCAACCCTAACAGTAACAACACGAGAAAAAATAGCGTATAACATATATGAATATAATAATTTAAAGGAAAATAAATAGTTAGATCACAGATTTATACACATAACTGCAAAACTAAAACTACATTTTAAAATAATTTCAGACTTACTTCACATAATCTTGAATTCGCAGTTGGATTCCAACTGTCCCTTCTGCAATTTATAATCCATTTTTTTCTTCTGTAGGCAGGGCCCGATTAAGGTACTTCGGGGCCCTAGGCACAGCATTATTTTGCCCCCCCCCCCTTTTATGAAATTTTTAGTATGAACATAATTTATGCAAATTGAAGAATTATTATGAATTCAAATCCAAATTCTTAAGGGACTGTATATACTTTAAATTTTTTTCTGTAATTAAAATACTTTTTGTAATTACATGTAAGCAATAAAGTGTCTTATTTCCAACAATATGATGGAATATTTCAAGTTATACATCCTGATTTGGCAGCATTTTCATTGTTAAATAACATAACAAACGTACGCATAATCAAAAGTAAGAAATGTGAGATCATTTTTATCGCGCCTTAAGACACCATAGTTGCCGTAGACCCTCAACTTATTTTGTTAGCAATTTTTTTTTCTATGTAAAAAATATCTTGCTGTTTGGTTTTGGGGGCCCCATAAAAAATCTGGGGCCCTAGGCACGGGCCTACTGTGCCTAGGCCATAATCAGGCCCTGTCTGTAGGGGATTTGCAGGAGATCTAAAAAGACGATAACCCTTTTCCGTACTGTTTGAACAGTTTATTGCACAACATCCAACCATTTTTATTGATCTTGAACAACCACAAAATATAAATTTTATGACATAGGTGTACGATCCAATATGGCGACCTGACACAACTTTCGAACCAAAATTCCGGGCAAGTCAGCTCCCCCCTATAGTAGCCTTAGGAGGGTCTAAATGAATTTGATTTTCTGCTGACTTCTTTTTCTTCCTCTTTATTTGTATCATCCTCTTTCTCTTCGTTTTCCGAAGAATAACTGCTTTCAAACTCTTTACAATCACTAATTTCTTTGAAGCTAGAAGGATAAGAATCAGTTTTCGAGTTTTTAGCTCGTTTTATTTTTCTTTCTTGTCTTTTTTGAAGCTGTTTTGTAGTTTTTTTATCAACTGGCCCGATTATCATAGTTCTAGTGCTTCGCTGATCGTTCAAAAATGTTCTTTCATCTACAGGAACCTTTCTTTCTTTTGAACAGCAACATGATGCAAAATCGTCGCATTTGCAGCAAGCAATGTCAAAGAGGGTTCGCTCCCACTTGCCCTTCAGATCGTCCAGTTTCTTTATGTAGCCCTCTGATTCTTTTCTACCATTGTATGGTTTCTAAATCTTCCTGTATTCGTTGTTGAGCTTTGTTATCTTTTCAACGATTCCTTTGTTTGAAATTATTGGAATAGAAGACTTGTTCCATATAATTTCCAACGACTCCGCGACTTTTTTTGATATCAAAGGGGCAGGTGGGTCTTTGTTTTTCATAAGGCTTTTTGTCTGGTTTCAGACAAGCAAAAACTTTCGAATTATATCTGCATTTGTAGGAAATTTTATTAGAGACATCTCGGTGGGGTTGCCAAACAAAGGGCAAATAGAAGATTTCCTTGTGGGAATTTTGCCTGAACTCATTCTGTCTTTATATCTCTAACAAAAAAGTAAAATAAAATAAAATAAATAGTTGAAATAAATGTAAGGAAGTAAAAAAAAAAGAAACATAGCTAACAGAAGAACACTAGAAGTAAAATGAAAGAAAAACAATATATCACAGTATATACTGGAGAAAATTATGAAATAACTTACTTCAGATTATAAACAAGCAATGTAGTGTCGAGCCACATACTTGCCAGAATGTGGTTGATGAAATACTCACAGTAATTTTTAATTTCAAACATTCATAATCAGTCTCAACAAAAGCTGTCTTTTAACATATGCTACATGGAATCATCTGCGTATCAGCAAGACGTCTCATTCTTTTGGCGGGGAAAATATAGTGATGTCATATCAGAAGCACGGACGGAAGCTAATTCTTGTTTCGTGTCGAGGCTGGCTAGGGAAACAGCCGATTTTTTTGTTTTCTATTCAAATTTTTAGGTTTGGAGCACCCAAAGGAAATGCTCAGAAATATTTGTTGTGGAAAAAGAAATTTTTGGCCATTCGAAAAGTTATGACATCCAAACCATTACATATATATGTATTTTTTTCAAAAAATTGATTTTTTGGGGGGGAGTGGGGCACCTGAAGGGGATGTTTAAAAAAAAAAATTTTTTTTTGAAAAATTCTCACCTGACCATTTGGCAACTTTTGCCATGTCAGCCGTCATTAAAATAAAAAAAAAATTTTTTCGATCCACCCTAATGTCCATGTATAAATGTTTTTGGAGTGCTGTAACATAGCTCAAATATAATTTTCACAGTGACCTTTTGTGTGCTAAGCAGATAATATTTTTGCACTTATTTAATTGAACAAACTAGTGTCAGTTTTAACAATATAAAAAAATCTGGAGTGACTCCACTCGACTTTCCAAACACTTACGATTAAGATCATTACCAAGCATTTTTATAAATTTTAATCGATGAATAATTCAAACATATATACCAAATTGAAGCTCAATGGAATGCGCCGTTTAAACGCTAGCGCACTTTCAAGAATTTCCCTCCATAGGCCATAATGTAAAAGAAATCTTCGTCGTAGCCCTGTAGAAAAACTGTAAGTCCTATGCGTACCAAACTCAATACCGGTCTTGCGACGGTGGTTTGCAACATATATACCCAATTAGAGCTCAATCCAATGCCCCGTTTAGGAGCTATCGTGTTCACTCACATACACACACACATACATACATACACCTCGTAAAAATAGCATAAATGAATTCAGAAGACCTCAAAACGTGTCACCAAAATCTCGAAGTCGAATTTTTACTTTCCGAACATGTACCCCTCCAAAAAAAGTATTCGAGCAAGAGAGAAATTTCCTACGTTGGTTTCGTATATTAAAAATTATTTATCATAGAATATGAATTAGGCTATGTATAAATGCGACATTTCGTATTTCCGTAAAGTTGTGCATTTTTCAAAAACTCAATTATTATTCGTAAATCTAATATAGGAAATTTCTCTCTTGCTCGAATACCTTTTTTGGAGGGTGTACCATGTAAGGAAAGTATTGTAATCATGAAAAAAATCGAATTCGAGATTTTGGTGTATTTACACGTTTTGAGGTCTTCTGAATTCATTTATGCTATTTTTACGAGATGTGTGTGTGTGTGTGTGTGGGCGCCTGCAGAATATTTCCCAGGGGGGGGCAAAGACTACTCCAGGGGGAAGCAAAGACTACTCAAGGGGGGGGGGGTAAAGACTACTTCAACGTATGGTTACCATGTTGGAAAGAGCAAAAAGCAGGGGAAAACACTGCATACAAAAATCCAGGGGGGGGCATTTGCCCCCTTGCCCTATGCTGCCGGCGCCCTGTTTGTGTGTATGTGAGTGAACACGATAGCTCCTGAACGGGGTATTTCGATTGAGCTCAAATTCGGTGTATATGTTATAAACCACCGTCGCAAGACCGGTATTGATTTTGGCGTGTATAGGACTTTTTGTTTTTCTACAGGACTACGAAAAAGATTTCTTTTACATTATGTGAGGAAATTCTTGAAAGTGCACTAGCGTTTAAACGGTACATTCGATTGAGCTCAAATTGGGATACATGTTATAAACCACTATCGTAAGACCGGTATTGATTTTGGTGTGTATAGGACTTAGTTTTTCTACAGGGCTACGACAAAGATTTCTTTTACATTATGGCCTATGGGGAGAAATTCTTGAAAGCGCGCTTAGCGTTTAAACGGTGCATTCGATTGAGCTTCCATTTGGTATGTATGTTTGAATTATTCATCAATTAAAATTTATTTAAATGCTTGGTAATGATCTTAATCATAAGTGTTCGGAAAATTGAGTGGAGTCACTCCAGATTTTTTCATGATTACAATACTTTCCTTATATGGTACATGTTCGGAAAGTAAAAACTCTCAGGTCATAAAATGAATGATTTTTAATTTTAAATAGTTATAAGCATAGTACATTTAAGATTTTAAATTTTCACTTTGCATTGCGCTAGTTACAAGTACAGTTGCACACATTTAAGTAAATTTTAAAAATGTTTCCCCTAATACAACACATTCTCATAACATTTTTCTTTTTTAAGTTTTATGAGCACGTTGTCCTATGGCGTGAAATGGTAAAATGAGTAAGTATTCTTATAGATAAATTGTCATATTTAAAGAATATTAAGCAAAATACTAAATAAACAATGACGTTATTTTATATATTTTGCAGCACTTATATTTAAGTAATTAGCATTTCATTGGTTCTATTTATACATTTAAAACATCGAAAATTGGTTCTCAGAATTCAGTATCATCAGTATTGTCACCAGTCATTCAAGGATTCTGACCTACCGTGCGGCTGTCGATCTGGAGCTTTGTTCGGTTTTCTCTAGATGTCACGTGAATAAGCGTTTGAACCCCTTAGAAAGTTTTCCGCCTGAGACATCCCTTAGACAGATTATCGCGAGTGTAGTGTTTGCCTTAAATACACAATGCAATACAATGTATCCATTCATTTTACTATCAAATGACCAAAGAGAATATGGCACTGCGAAATATTCATAAAAGTACTGTATGATCTGTTTTGCATAAATGTTATCGGTTATGTACTAGTAGAGTTCAGCCATTATAAGAACGGACTAAGGTATCCTCCTCCATTTTTCCAAGCACATATACTTCTTCAGAAAAAAAAGGTACTATGCAATTACCAATATATCAAATTAACTATATTGTTTTAATAAACAAGAACAAGGGTCGCTGATCATACTGCAATACAATAAAATAAAAGGCAAGTCGTTTCGAAATAGTACCCTACACTTTTGAGTACCATCTCTTATCTTCCATATGACAGTAAATCAACATTAAATGAGTACTAATGAATTGAAAGTTTAAATTTTATTAAAATGTAAATATGTAACCATAGGAAGTCGGGAAAAAAAGCACAATATTGAAGGGGTTATATTTTTAGATGAGCAGGGGGGGGGGGCGTGAAATAAAAAAATGTAAAGCAGGAGTGGGCACACGAAAGGGCGCAAACAGAAGTACTTTCATGTATTTTGTATTTATCTCCATTGAAAATTGACATTCAGGTAATTTTCCAAGGACAGTTGTCTGATTTATAAGTGCACAGTATGCACAGTAGCCCCATTGCCCCCTAGGTTTTGGTGAAGTGAAATTTTTTTAAGCATTTGAATTTTTTTGTATCCGTTTTGCAGTAAAATGTTTCATACTCTGAAAGCCCCCCCCCCCCCAGTAGAAACATTAGTATTTTCACTTAAATCCTGGTTTCAAATCAAATTTGTTGAAGAGTGGGGTGAAGGCGCTTTTTCCAGCTTCACATTAAAAACATAAAGAATGTAGGAAAAACTCTAACGGAAAAAATCGCCAACCAGAAAAAAAAACTAATCCTCCCTTCACCCCCCCCCCCTTTAAACCAATAATTTTTACTTAAATATTGTACATGAACTTATTTCGTTGTTCAGTAAATATGATAATATATTTAATCAAATATTGGCTTGCCCCCAAATTCTTTTGTTTTTGAGTAAAGGAGGTGCTTTTGTAATTTCAGAGCATTCAATTTTAATCTATTATCATATTAATCACAAAAATTTAAAACCAAGCCACATGTCAAGATCATGAAGGTCATAAAAGGGAGGAAAGGAGGGGAGGGAAATCTTCCCTTCTTTTTCCTGGAAAAAAGGAAAGATTCCTTCAACAAAAGATACTATGGCCGTCGGAAATAGTGTACGGTCAAGCAATTTCTTTGAGGTTGATTCCTGTTCAACTCGCAAAATACATGTACTGTACAAACATTTTACATTTAAGAATATTATACCCAGTAAAAACATTTAAAAGCTATGTGATAATAAATATTTTATCACATTTTTTATATCAGCTATTCTATCTAGAAAGATACATCCTTTTATTGAGATTTTTTTAAACAAAATATTCAAAATTATATAAATGAAAATTTTTAAAAGCTGAATAGAAACTGAATTGAATTCAAACGATTTATTTAAATTTTAATGAAACTTAAAATCATAATAATTTCATTTTTTTTCTCTAAAATATTTAAATCATTTTTATTTCCTAGTTTTTTGGAACTTCTAAATAGTGATGAATTATATATAAATGACAATAAAACATTCAAACTAATATCAAAATATCCAGAAGCCATGTGCCTCATATTAACTAAAATCTTAAAGGTAATACGATATATTCTCTTGAAAATAATAAAATAAAGAAATAATTTAATTACTGAATTATTAACCCATTTATGCCTAGCGTCCCTTTTTTGGGACGGCATTATCGCTATCATTCGAAAACGTTATTTATTTTTCCTAGCCTTTATTCGCGAGTATTGAACCTCAATTCCACAAAATATTTTAATATGGCAAGTAGGGTGTTGACATTTCAATTTTTATACATAACGATTTTAAATGAAATCATCCCTTGTTCAAAAAGTTGACATCAGAAATTTATCAATTACTTCTGGTGCTAGCAAAAATCGAAGAAAGTCGCAAAAATATCCAGGCACGAATGGGTTAATTTAATTAACTGATTGTTCAATTTGTGTGTATTCTTAGGACAAAGTCCTAGTCATTCGGTAACAAATTATAACATTTTCAAAAATTTTAAATACCATCTCTCACTTAACAGGCAATTCTAAAAAAAGAATATAAGACTCTACAGATTTAACATGCACGTTCTCTGTAATATATTACCACCTTTAGTCTGATTCGTAATCAGTTATGGATTATTATTACTGGTTTTCTTTTTATAAGTGCAAGAGTTTACTCTGATTCATTTTAATTTATCATTTAACTCTTTGGTTTTAAAATAATAATTCTTAAAAATAAAGGATTTATAAGAATACCGTTACAGGGTGATTCAAAATAGATGTTAAGGCAATTATTTTTTAAACCGTAAGTGATCGAAACATACTTCCAATTAGAAAAGTTCGTCAAATTAAGACTAGCTTTCAGATATGGCATTTTTTTACTAGGGGTGGTGTACATTTAAAATACGAAATTTAGTTTTTATACGGTCCCTCTTTCTTACCCTTTATATTTAGAAGAATGTTGCTCTTTGTCTAAGAAAATTAATGAAACAAATCCCGTGTCTCTAAGTGAAATAGTTAGCGAGAAAATTAATTTTGAAAATGATGACTTATACCACTTTACATACGGTGTTGGCGTCAGTTTTCAGTCAGTTTTAATATAAATTTTAAAAATAGAAATTGCGGACGAAATTCGTTTTCTTTGGTCTAAATAAACATACAATTTTAAGTAAATTATTGGTGAATTATTAGTACGGACATTTAAATATAGATGGCAGCACTACAGAACGGGCCGAATAGCCTGTAAGCTATCCGCACCGGTCGGTCCGGATAGCAACGGCCACCAAATTTGGCTCCAAAAATAAGTCCTCAAAAGTGACGATAGCGTAAAGTGACCAGATTTTTGTAGCCAGAATCGGGGACATGTCCCCGATTCTGACAACAAAACTGGGACATTTATAATTAATGCAATAATTAACAGTAATTTAATTTATAAACAATGCAATAATTAAAAATTGTCCCAATTTCCATTTCTACATTCTGGGGACAATTTGAAAAACGTCCTGAAAATGGGGACTGTCCCCGGAAAAGAGGGACGTTTGATCACCTTACGATAGCGAGGCCTAGGACCAATATTTCTCGAGACGCTATACTAATCAATGGGGAAACCCAAAACTCCGTATCTCCGGTTTTAGTTGACCGATTTTGGTGTAACAAATTGCAAAATTTACTTATTTGACATGTAAAATACGAATTTTAAACTATTTTTAAAGCCAGGAGATAGAACAGACCGAAAATTCATAACAATATTGATGCAACCAACCATACATGAAGTATAATTTTTTTTTATGGCTATGTGTGTAAGAAGGGGAAAGAATAAATTTCAATCTGCAATATCCTGTACCACTTTTGAATCGGAGCTTTGGTGAGTTTCATTTCAATTTGTGTAAAATTTGGAAAACTTTCCCCCAAAAAAAAGTGGATGGGCGCCCCGTAATGAGATTGAGCTTCTGCTCCACGGACTAAGAAGCTTTAGGACGATCATCGGGAAGCAGCAGACGGGCGAAACTGCGTCAGCCTCTGAAAGGAAAATATGCGTCCCCCTTTTAATAATTAACGGCATGGGCGCCCTCTGACGACACACGGCGTAAGCATCTCCCCTGGGGGTGCTTCCGTTGATATTTGTTTACGTTTTAGCTACGCTCTACTAGCACACGAGCATGCGCCAAAAAATTAATGGGTACGACTCCCAGCGCCACCTTTTCGGCAAATTTCATTTAGTTCTTTCACAATGCTTCGATGATTGTCCTGTACCCTCTTAGTCCGTGTTCTGCTCCTAAAGATGACCATGCGTCACTAATATTTATGGACAGTACCCAATTTCTGTTTTTTTTTTTTTTTCGATTTGTTCCCAAAATGTAAAAAGCAATTGGGGACAATTTTTGATTATTACATTGTTTTTTAATTACTAGATTACTGACTACTGGTGAACTTGGATAGTTTTGGTTTTGACAATTTTACAAACGCACTAGTGGCTGGTCGCTGGTGACTTCACTGTACACTCACTTCTTGATAAACAACGTAATTCCTGTTTTGATAAGCCTCAGATGTGAAACAAATTACAGCACTTTGATGCAACTGTCAGGTAAGCACGTGATTGTTATTGGTTTTTAAAGGATTTAATCACTAAAACTTTCTTTTCACTGTTTGAAGCTATCTGAACGTTCGCAGTTTGTCCAAGTAAACTGTTTGAAGGTAAATATGCAATGTTTTGTTTTTTACTTTTCAGTATTCTACCTCTTTAACCATTGTCATGTTTTGCAATGTTTTTGTGCTGTTAAAATGTTTTTGTAAATGACTATGTCGAATAGTGGTACTTGCTATTTTATTGTTGGAATGATTTCGCATCGTCAAGCTTGTAATCGTAGTAACTTCTAGAATCTTATTGATCTGTGCGGGTGTTTCAGATTACTCTTATTCAATAAATAACATTTGCAGTGTTATTAGTTATAAATTTAGAATAAACAAGTATTAAATTTAAAATAAACAAATATTAAATTTAAAATAAACAAATATACATTTTGTGAGATTAATTTTGCAGTTATGAAAGTCAGGTATCTGTCCATACTTTTTATGCAGGGTCCTGCTTTTGTGAAGTTGCGAAAATTTTACTCATAATTTTGTGAATTTGGAATTAGCATTCAATCAGTTTTTTCTAACTAGGGTCCTGTGTTAGTGAAAATTGGGTCCTCTTTTTATCAGTATGTGAAAAATATACAATTTTACAAACTTTAATTTAAAAACGATCCATTTACATAAATATTTACAGATTTTTATAAATAAACACATCAATGTTTTTTTTATTTGTATAGAATAATAACTATGATTTGCGAGAAATTAATTTTGTAGATAAACAGATTTGTGAATAATCTGCTTTTAAAAAGACAAATATCGTGAAGGATCCGTTTTTAGAGTGGAAAATTTTGTGAAGAGTCCCTTTTTATGATAAAATATTTTGTGAAGGGACCATTAAGTGACCTAAATTTCTCCTAAACAGACCTCCTCAAGTGATTAGTCAATTTTTTTTTTCTTCTTAATGTAGCCCTTACTGAAAAGGGTCATAATTTAATTAACAGTGTGTATTTGTTTTTGGAATGTTGTATAGTTTTTTATTTCTTTCACAGATGTGTACTTTATACAAAGTTATCAATTTTATGTCATAATTTTAATAAGATGTTTGGAATGAATGTTGTTTAGATATAACAGTTAAGTCATGAAAAATACCAGTTTGAGTTAGTAAAATAAATTTTTAAAGGTTCTTCTCAAAAAGTTTCTTTTTCCTGCAGTGTCATACTCAAAGAAAGAAAAATGTCTCTATATCCGTCATTAGAAGATATGAAAGTAGACCAGCTAGCTAAAGTGAGTTCTGTTATTAGATTTTGTAGTATTTTTGGTAAAATCATACAAGCCGGTGCGCACCCTATGTAAACATGGCGACAGTCGCTGGAGCTTGGCGGCCGCCAAGCTCCAGCGACTGTCGCCAACCATTTTCCACGATCAGCACATTAAAATTGCACATATATTCCACTAAAAATGAGCAACCAGTAGACCGTTTTTAACTAAAAAAACCTCAGTGGATTCAGCAACCTAGTTGTACAGCTATCTAAACTAGGCAACCAGTGGTCCGTTTTTAACTAAAAAAACCTCAGTGGATTCAGCAACGTAGCTGTGCAGCTATCTAAACTAGCCAACCAGTGGTCCGTTTTTAACTAAAAAAACCTCAGTGGATTCAGCAACCTAGTTGTACAGCTATGTAAACTACACAACCAGTGGACCGTTTTTAACTAAAAAAACAACAGTGAATTAAGCAACCTAGTTGTACAGCTAATGTAAATTGGGCAAACACCGGCCCGTTTTCAACTCAAAAACACATCGGTGGATTAAACAACCTAGTTGTACACCTCTTATAAAGTCAGTATGATTAGAATAGCACGTAAATAGCACTTACGAAAACATAAAACACATCGAATATCAATTTAAAATTCACATTAAAAACCTTAAACATTGCAAAGATTTGTTAAAAAAGAGCACTTACCTTTATTTTTTTTTTTTTTAAATAACCGCTCAGAAATGTCCCCAACACCCACCGGCTTATAACGTAAAACCAGCATGCTTTCTTTTATTTAGCTCTATATTCACACCATATTTCTATCAAACACACACAAAAGAACGCTCCTTTTCCTTTCAAAACATAAAAAAACACCATATTCCACACATAAATACTGACGACGAAATTCCCCGATACGCTTACTAACTTACGATAAACAATACTAACCTACGATACGCTTACTAACCTACGATAAAACAGAATCAAAACCACAAGGAAAATCAAACATTAACTTAATCCACTCTATCTCCAGCCACAAACAAACAACTATCGTCATTCAATTAGCACTGAATGAAAATCCCATACTTAAAAACTACCAGTGTTTCTCTTTGGTTACTAGTCTAAACAATCATTGCAGGGTACTTCACTCCAGCTGAGCATCGCCCATGACGGCGCCAGAGCCAACATTTGTAAACAAAACATCAAAATGTAAACAGCACCGTACACGAAATATAGTCCGTATTTTTCTCTTTCTTGTCTTTTATTAAATTTTGTTTTGTAGCTCAGTTTATAATTGCTTAATTGATTATGTAATTTTTCATGTCAGATATATTGCCTAACACACACACACATACAAACAAAAAAAATCTGATGTGTCAAACACATGACTTCCTTGCACGTCTATTAATTCAAAAATGTTTTTTACGCACTTCCTCTAAACTTATTTGTTTGAAAGAGATAAAATATCAATAATAGTAAGGTATAGCGATTTCTAGCCAAATATTTCGATATCGCCAAGTTGAGTTCAATTTGAAAGATTTCCTTCTGACACTTTATTTGGCGATATTTCACCAAAAGCCGACAAACTTGAGATAGTTTGCGAGATTTTGGGGATAGCCAAAGTAGTCATTGACCACTGACTTTCAATGAATTGAATGCATCCATACACCTTAATGTATTTAAAGTCATTTGGCTCACCCTGTAAATAAATTCCTAGTCGATTGCTGTCAAAAAAGATATTGAAAACAGTTAGATATTATAATATAGTTCTAAATACAAAAGTTCAAAATTCTACGGGTTAAAGTTTTAGAGTTATACAAAATACGAAATAATTTTTGGCGCCAAATTTGGCGATATTTCGGCGAAACTCGTCAATATCGACGACATTTGGCGAGATTTTAAGCATGGACCAACAATGACAGATCATCGCCAAATTTGGCGATATTTCGCCAAAACTTGCCAAGAACGATGACAAATGGCGATACTTTGCGCATGGATCAAATGACTGACTATCGCCAAATTTGGCGACATTTCGGCAAAACTCGCCAAGGTCGAGGACAGACGGCGAGATTTTGGGCATGTACCAAACAATGACTGACTACAATTGTATTATATTGAAGATTTCCATAGACATTAAAGTACTGAAATTCCTTTTGGTGGTCCTGTAAAGAAACTCCAGTAGATTGGAACCAAAAATCGAGATGCACAACTAGATGTTACAACAATCTTACATATGAAATTTCATAATAGTTTTTGAGATTTGAGAGTTAAATATGCACACACGTACACCAAAAGTCGCCAAGCTTGGCGACTTTTGGCATAGTTCTTGAGGGAGGCACGTGACTGTGGTCGGACCATTACCTAACTTATGTGGTAGGACGGTATTGTGCTTGAAATGGATGAATGCCCCTAAAATTGCCATTGACCGTAATATATTGGAAATCTTTTTGAGTGTTCCTGTAGCAGAACTGTAAATGATAAAGACACTTTTTTTAATGGAGAAATTCATTTTCTAACTCTTTACAGCATATATCACTCCTGAGTCGTTTGAAATAGCCCAAAACCTCTAAAAAACGCTTTGATGAATGTCGGCCCATAGAGCGTAATGTATTTCGAATCTTTTAGGCGGTTCTGTAGATAAACTGTCCAATCGAATGGAACCGAAAGGGGAGGTGCACAACTAGATGTTACAACAATCCTAAATATAAGGTTTCAACATTCTACGCCTAATAGTTTTTGAGATATGCGAGTTTAATGAATTTCGGCCCATTGAGCGTAATGTATTTCGAATGTTTTGGGCGGTCCTGTAGATAAACTATCCAGTCGAATGGAACCAATAGGGGAGGTGCACAACAAGATGTTACAACTATCCAAAATATGAAGTTTCGACATTCTACGCCTAATAGTTTTTGAGTTAGGCGAGTTTAATGAATTTCGGCCCATAGAGCGTAATGTATTTCGAATCTTTTGGGCGGTCCTGTACATAAACTATACATTCGATTGCGACCAAAAGGGGAGGTGCACAACTAGATCATAAAACAATCCTAAATATCAAATCTCAAGATTCTACGACCAATAGTTTTTGAGATATGCGAGTTACATACATACGTACGTACATACGTACGAACATACGTACGTACGTACAGACGGCATGGAAAAACTGACCACAATAGACTCGCCGCTGGTCAAAATGAGTTGCAGACGCGTTAATATGATCGTGCATGCTAGCCTACGATGAGATGCATCGAAAAAATTCTTAAAATTAAATTTAGAGGTAGTCAAAATCGGTTTTTTGTCGAAATTTGGCCCCGAAAATTTTTCGGGATCACATTACTTCCTTATACTACGTACAAGGAAGTAAAAAGGCTGTTCTTTGAGACAACATATGGTATGTAGATCTTAAATGAAGTGATCTATCCTAACTAATATTATAAATGCGAAAGTGGGTTTGTTTGTTTGTTTGTTTATGACGCTTTCATTCCTAAACCACTGAGTAAATTATGATGAATTTTGGTTTTAGATATAGATGGGACCCTGGAGAAGGTTATAGGCTACTTTGAATTTTAGATTTTTAATTACTTTAATTATTAATTAAAAACCGTTTTTATGTTGCCATGTTTGGTGAGTTTCGCCCGTATCAAGTGATTCATGTTTTGAGCTAACAAGAATGCTATTACTTCAATGAAGAAGCACGTGCATCTGAAAAACATTAAATAATACGGAAATTATGCCAAATCTATCTATCTCTAATAATAAAAATGAATGTTCTTCAGACAAATCTACAGAAAGCAGAGCTTTGAAAATTTGAGCATGACTAGGCCCATGACTTCGGTAAAGTTTACCTGAGGCTCAGAAATTTGAATTACTTTTCTAACTATTAATTAAAAACCGTTTATCGCCCACACAAAATGATTTATGCATTTGAAATAAGGCAGAAATTCTATTTGCAAAATCACTTGCATTTGGAAAACATAAATAATTATGGAAATTATGTTGATTTTACGCCAAATTAAAAAGCATAAATAAAGAAGAGTGTACTTACGTACTATCCCGGCTATCCGCCAAGACGAGCGATTTTTTGCCGAGATAAATGCCGGGCACATGAAATTATTAATGGTTTTGAATACGGTTGGCAACAGTTTGGCAACTCATTTGACAAAAAAACAGTTTGGCGGGAATGACCGCCAGGATATTATGTAAGTATCAAGAAAAGTCCAGGTGTGTTTCTTAAAGTTCGTAAATTTCCAAATCCTACCAATAAAATAAATGTGTACGTTTATCTGTTTGGATGTTTTTGACTGAATCGCACAAAAATGGTTGGAAAACTTTGTAATGAAGATAGCTTATGCCCTGGATTAACATACAGGCAATCTTTCAGGAATATAGCATAAATAATTCTTTTACAGACACTCAAAATAATGCTAATGCATTGCGCTCTATGGAAATTTTGTAGCTACTAAACCGATTTTAAAACTTTTTTCACTGATTGAAAGTCCTAGGCCTATATGGGGAATTCCTCTGTGTGGAATTTTCTAAGGGATCCTAGCTCGTATTTTCGCGAGGTTTTGGAAAAAAAACACGGAAAACTGCGAGTGACTAGGTCAACAGGCGCGACTGGAGTTTGAACCTGGCACCTCCCGCCTTCCAGTTTTGAGAGCAGACCCTCTTAGACACTGGGGGGACACTGAGTGTTATAGGCTACCTTTTATGCATATATCACAAATAGTTCTTTTACAGGGATACTCATAAGAATTACATTACGCTCTATGTGTATCTCTGTAAGTACTGAACCGATTCCAAAACTTTTTTCACTGATAATAAGCTACACTATTCTTGAGTATTATAGGCTAAAATTCATGCATGTAGCGCAAATAGTTCCTTTACAGGAACACTCAAAATAATTCTAATACATTACGCTCTATGGGCATCTCTTTTACTACAGAACCGATTCTAAAACTTTTTCCCCAATAGAAAGCTGCACTATTCCTGATTAACATGGGCTAAAATTCATGCATACAGCATAAATATTTCTTTTACAAGAACACTCAAAACAGTTCGCAGATACTGTCGTAACTGTCTCTATTTGCCAAATGCCTGAAAAAAATCTAAATGTAATAATTCTGCATACTCTCTTATTTTAAATGAAGTATACTACCATGCATTATACTTTATTTAAAATAAGTAAAAAGCAAATAATATTTAAATGCAGTTTCGGGGATAATTCGGTTACCGGGTGTCCTCGCCAAGCGCCGATGAGTCGCCAAGATTGGAGGTTGGTCGAAAGTTTGTTTACTTTAGCTTTAGAGTCCGATGTCCGTTGTAACCTGTGTGGATTGAGTTGAGGTGTTGGATGATGCTGTAGTTTAATGAAAAAACGCTCGGTGGGTTCATTAAACGATACCAGGATGTTTGGTAAAGGGATTTTGTGATTGGTTAAGGCAATTTAACTGTAATCGGTAAAACGAGGTTATAAAACGAGGAAATTTCAAATCGGTGAGTCAGTTCTTATTTTGTGTTATTGATGTTTGGTGTGTTTAGTATATTTTGGTTTTGTGGTTAGTTAGTATAAGAAAGCGTTTTGGTGTTATGTTATTAGGTGTTGTGCGTTTTGGATATTTTTCAGGAGTTTCTTTAGATAAAGGTAAGTGTTTTTTATAAAGAATTTTTGCAATTGCTTAAGGTTTTCAATGTGATTTGTAAATGTCGTATAAGTACGTTATTTAATCCACCAATGTTGTTTTGAGTTGAAAACGGGCCTGTGTTTGCCCAGTTTACATTAGCTGTATGAGTAGGTTGCTTAATTCACTGTTGTTCTTTTAGTTAAAAACGGTTTACTGGTTGCCTAGTTTACATAGCTGTACAACTAGGTTGGTGAATCCACTGAGGTTTTTTTAGTTAAGAACGGACCACAGGTTGCCGAGTTTACATAGCTGTACAACTAGGTTGCTGAATCCACTGAGGTTTTTTTAGTTAAAAACGGTGCACTGGTTGCATAGTTTACATAGCTGTAGAACTAGATTGCTTAATATTCTGAAATTTTTTTAGTTAAAAGTGGTTTACTGTTTGCTCATTTTTAATTGCCTGTTACTGAATTTGCTGACAATTTTTAGTGTTAAGTATGGATGGTGTATTTTGTTTTATTGTTTTTTTTTAAGTGGAATATCTGTGGAATTTTAATGTGTTAAAGTAATTTGTATTTCCTGACAGTGCTCAACATGTTGTATTATTTTATCGTATTCTAAAATGGTGTTTCACACGTGAAAAATTTGGCGAGCAAAAAAAAGCGCCAAGTAGCGGGTGTTGGCGAGAAAAAAAAGTCGCCAAAAATAGGCGACACCCGGTAACTGAATTACTCCCGCAGTTTCTTTAGTCGCAAACATATTTGTTATTCACACATGCTTCGTTTCTCTCGGCTGAATTCTAAAGCCGACGTGGACAAAGATGCGGGTAGCTGCTAGTCTTTTATAAGTTCAAACATGGGGCACTAACTTAACTCTAGGGAAGGAGGTATTAGAATTTATGAAAACTAGCCTTCAAGGTGACCAGCTTTGCCGTCCTATACCTTTATACTCAGTGCAGTGTTGGCCAAATTATTGGACTCATTTCCATGAAAATCATGTTTGCTAGTTTTAATAGTATTTATCATGAAATTTATTTAGGTCAGGGTTGCTAGAAATTTTGGAGGTATCATGATAAAATCTGATGGTCGCAATGCCAAGTACTAACATTTTAAAATGTATGAAAAGACATAATTGGTGACATTTCCATTCATAAAATTATTATAAAAATACTCTTAAAGGAACAAATAATAGTATGACTTCTAGAAAAATACTGTATTGGGTAGTAGCGTGTTTTACTAATTAATACAGAAATGCTTCACCATTGCAGCTGCTGTGGGGTAAATGTGCCGAATTTAGCAACCTGATATTTTATAGCACGGCTGCGTTATTTAGTACGTATCCTTGGTTACAATAATAACAATGGTACAAAACAGGAAATTTGCTAAAATGTGCTTTAGCCCACTGCATGGTGACTTTTTTCTTTTTATGTGCAATAAATGCGCCAAGTATTGTAAATTCGATATTTTAAAGCTGTGAAAGGGTCTTGCATTTTCATGTGTGCACTGTTGTTTTGTAATTAGCTACTGCATAACATACATAACCAGTAGTAACAAATATGCTTGCTTCATTTAATGTCATTGAACTGTTAACTTGGATTTTTGCTCATGTGTTATTTTTATTAGGCTTATGTTTACACCTATTTATTGCCATTTGCAGCATAGAAATATTGTCAATTTTGGTATCACATACGTTAGTATTTTTTTATATAAGTAGACTAGCTGAAGTACCCGTTCTTCGCACGGGAATGAATGGACTTTTTGATATTACGATTTGTGGTGATTACTATTCATTGTAATAAACAGATATAGCAAAGTGGATATCGCTTTATATTGTGTCCAATAATTATGCATACAGAATTGCAAGGCAATCGTTTGTACGGTGCAGAAAGCCATGCGGCGTAGCGCAATCTAGTGGCGAGTTTTAGCAAAACGGATACGGCGAAAATATTTTTCGCATTCAGATATCGATGTATACGAATTTTCATGACTATCGGCTGGACAGTCCTGAAGTTCATGTGTTGACGCGACATCTAGTGACAAGTTATAGGAAAATGGATAGCGCCAAACTCTTCCCCGTGTTCAAATATATCTATGTATACCTATTTTCATAGCGATTATTTGCACAGTCAAGAAGTGATACACTGCAGGGCCATCTAGTGGTTAAATAAAGTAATGATTTGCTACATCGCTGTCAAGTGGCGAGTTATAGCAAAATGGATAACGCCAAAATATTCTCATTGTTCAAATAGCTATGTATACTCATTTTCATAGCGACCGTGTTCAACTATCTATGTATACCAATTTTCATAACGATCATTTGCACAGTCAAGAAGTGATACACTGCAGGGCCATCTAGTAGTTAATTAAAGTAATGATTTGCTACAGCGCCGTCAAGTGGCGAGTTATAGCAAAATGGATACCGCCAAAATATTCTCATTATTCAAATAGCTATGTATACTGATTTTCATAGCGACCGTTTGAATGGTCAAGTATTTGGCCTGCTGCAGCGTCATCTAGTGGCGAGTTAAAATAATAATGCATTGCAGTATCATCTAGTGGTGAGTAACATCAAAAGGAACGCAGTTAGAATATATTCTTCGTGCTCAAATGTGTAAGTATAAAAAATTTTATGCGACCGGTCGAACGGTATAGAAGTTGATGCTTTGCAGCGCCATTTAGCGGGAAGTTACAGCAAAATGGATAGTGAAAAATATTCTCAGTGTTCTAATATTCGCGTTTACCAAATTTCATCGAAATCGGTTGGACGATATTCGCATAGCAAACGGCTAAACAGAATAGAATTCAACGTTGTGCTGCAGCACCAAGTGGCAAGTTAAGGAAAACGGATAGCATAAAAACCTTCTCCATCATAAAAGACTTAGGTGAACCAAATTCCATCGTGCAACGGTGCTCAACGGTGCTGGAGTTTTTCAACCTCATAAACACATACCAACATTCATTTTTATCTATAACCAGTGTTATTATATATACCAGTCTCAAATAAAATCCAGTTTCAAATCTAAACCTCGCCAAAGTGCCAACATACGCCATTTTGCAAGAGTTTTTTCAGGGAATCATTCGAAGCATTGACTTAGCAGCAATCAATATGGGAAATGGTTCGACCGCCAAAGAGTAGCACGCATTTATTTGAAAATTGGAATCCCTTAATACAGCCGATTTTTTTTTTTTTTAAATTATCAACTATAATGTGTTTTATTCATCGTTACTCCGATGTACTAAATGAGAAGATTTCAATTTTCTGAAATTTGGCGGAATTCCCCCAACTTAAATCAATGTACTCAATTGGCGAGAATTCCTAAGTTAGATCGCTTGAAATCCCTTAATAACTGCATTATTTCTTCATGGATCATTAAAATTTAACGCTGTATTCTAATAAAACCTTTGCACTTGTTTTCAAAAATCTATTTCCTTAAGCTCTCAATAAATTGCGCCAAGCCGAAAACTGTGCAAACCGCTAGAACTCACTTACTCAAAATCCATATTTCAGCCATTTTATTTTTTCGCCAAACTAAAAAAATTTACACATTAGCCTCGGAAATCTTCAATTCTTACTGTTTTGCGTGTAAAGCATTACATTCCTGCTCTGATTTCTCATGCACACGATATTATAATTAAAAAAATAATAACCTTACGAATATAAACTAACAAAAAAAAATCATTATTATTCTTTTATTTTTACTTTGAGAATTTAAAACATTTTATTTGGCAAAATCGCCACACATGGCAACCACGATCCTTATTTCACACTTTTTTCACTACATTGGTTACAATTACGGAAAGCTTTTTGCGTGAAGAGCATAAAAAATCTCTTAAATTCCGGGAACGGGTGGACTTTCAAAGTTTTAAAGTGGACTACGATTTATTCTATATTATTTTACATATCTGTGCTAAATTTCAGGCCGATAGTTCTATTTTTGTGGATTTGTATACGAATCAAATCCACAAACAAACAAACAGAATTTCATTTTTATTTATAAGATAAGTGTTTAAGCTACAAATTAATTTTTATGCAAATGTGTATTAATTAAATACGTTATAAAATTGCCACTATACTAATCACAGACACATACTTACATGCACAGATTTAATTTTTCGCTATTTTTTGAAAAAATATTGGGTGTCACCAAAATTTGATTTTTAACAAAGAATGTCTTTTTTTCTGCCAGTAATCAATATGCTTCTCTATTTTAATTATCTTCATTTCCTGTACTAGTGGGTTCTTTTCTTTGAAAATTAATGTATAAATGTGATACTTAAGCAGATTATTTAGTTTGCCCTTCAATACAGATTATATACTGTTTGATATAAATAGTGCAAATATTGCTCTGAAAATAACATTCTGTTCTGCAAAAAATGTGAGTTTCAATATTTTAGTTCTGTTTGCACCAGTGAATTTATTTTTAAAATTTCAATATTTAGGCTCAGGTGGCACAATCTGGTCTGTCTTATCCTGCTTCAAGCTATCCTACTACTAGCTATCCTGCTAGTGCGCCACCACCATATCCAACAAGTCCAGCCTCACATCCTGTATCGGATGATAAATATGCTAATCTTTACCCAGTGCTAGATGACTATATGGGCCTACAATTGAATGAACATCAACATCAAATACCTTCCAATGCCGTTGCTTTGCCACAACAGGTTGGTTTTTGTTAAAGTATTTTATTTGAGAATGCATGTAAGAATTTGTTAAAGACAGCTTTTTTT
>JAWZYV010000245.1:0-20715 GCA_038373885.1 Cheiracanthium punctorium
AACGGCTTGTTTGAATATCCAGGATATTCATAACGCTGCCGGAATAATCCCTATATTATGCTCTTTTGTTCCTTTTCATATTATTAAGAAGAATAGTAATAAAATGCCAGATAAGTAAGCATATTACCAAGGCAACTTATATTTTAGCAAGCCCGAAAAGGACTGAAACTTTGAGGTGGACTAGTTCGTTACTGAGATGCCCACTTTTCAATTCTATTACAAAGGAAAAACTAATAATCAACTTCTTGTGAATTTTACTGTGCACAGGGACATATAAATTATTTGAGATAGAAAATGTAATTTTACAACATATAGCGACTTTATCCATTACTAATAATATACAATGATAAGAAAATAGATCATAATGAATTGTTTATCAAAAAGTTATTTAATTTTTTTCTCTTAAGATATTTTCCAATATTTGTACAGTCAAAAAAAAGTAATAATAATCTTATCTTATCTTATAAATAAAAATGAAATTCTGTTTGTTTGTTTGTTTGTTTGTTTGTTTGTTTGTTTGTTTATTTGTTTGTTTGTGGATTTGAGTTGTATACAAATCCACAAAAATGGACCTATCAGCCTGAAATTTTGCACAGATATGTAAAATAATATAGAATAAATCATAGTCCACTTTAAAACTTTGAAAGTCCACCCGTTCCCGGAATTTAAGAGATTTTTTATGTTCTCCACGCAAAAAGCTTTCCGTAATTGTAACCCCTGTAGTGAAAAAAGTGTGAAATAACGATCGTGGTTGCCATGTGTGGCGATTTTGCCGAATAAGATGTTTTAAATTCTCTAAGTAAAAATAAAAGAATTATAATGATTTTTTTTGTTAGTTTATATTCGTAAGGTTATATTTTTTTTAATTATAATATCGTGTGCATGGGAAATCGGAGCAGGAATGAAATGTTTTATACGCAAAACAATAAGAATTGAAGATTTCCGAGGCTAATATGTTAAAATTTTTTAGTTTGGCGAAAAAATAAAATGGCTCAAATGCCGAGAAAGTGAGTTCTAGCGGTTTGCACAGTTTCCGGGTTGGCGAATTTACTGAGAGCTTAAGGAAACGGATTTTTGAAAACAAGTACAAAGGTTTTATTAGAATACAGCGTTAAATTTTAATGATCCCTGCGAAAATAATGCAGTTATTAAGGGATTTCAAGCGATCTATCTTCAGCATTCTCGCGATTTTGAGGAGGATTCTAACGCTTGGCGCTATTTATCGTAATTTAATCGTCTGCTATTTGGGTTATGAATACACCTGCGTATAAGTTTTTGAAATTTTCATTCAGTTGGAATTGTGCATTTTTCAGAGCAGCTTTTCTGCATCTAATGTATTACATCCAGAAAAAAGGATGTTAGAAATATCAATTTTAATTTTGTTTAATCACACTCATGAATAATGATACACTTTTCAACTTAATGAAAGAAGGAACGAAAATAGGAAAGACGCATGGATTATAACTCTTTTTATATATAGCACTTTAGTGCGTATTTAAAAATCTGAAAGTGTGTCAGATTTTCTATGATTCTAGCGCTTGGCGCAATTTAATGAGAGGGTATTTTTAAAAACAAGCGTAGGTTATCTTATAAATAAAAATGAAATTCTGTTTGTCAATTTGTTGATTTGGGTAGTATACAATTCCACAAAAATGGACCTGTCAGCCTAAAATTTTACACAGATATGTAAAATAATATAGAATAAATGATAGTCCACTTTAAAACTTTGAAACTCCACTTAAAAACGTTTTCCTCCTGAAGGGTTCCCTTAATTTCCGTTCCCGGAATTTAAGAGATTTTTTATGTTCTCCACGCAGAAAGCTTTACGTAATATTAACCCCTGTAGTGAAAAAAGTGTGTGAAATAAGCATCTTGGTTGCCATGTGTGGCGATTTTGCCGAATAAAATGTTTTAAATTCTTAAAGTAAAAATAAAAGAATAATAATGATTTTTTTAGTTTATTTTTTTAGGTTATTTTTTTTAATTATAATATCGTGTGCGCATAAGAAATGAGAGCAGGAATGAAATGTTTTTATACGCAAAACAATGAGGATCGAAGATATCCGAGACTAATATGTAATTTTTTTTAGTTTGGCGAAAAATAAAATGTCTGATAGGCCGATTTTTAGAGTGTGAGTTCTAGCGGTTTGCACAGTTTTAGGCTTTTTGGCTCAATTTACTGAGAGCTTAAGGGAATAGCATTTTTGAAAACAAGTGTATAGGTTTTTTTAGAATACAGCATTAAATTTTAACTATCCGTGCAGAAATAATGCAGTTATTAGGGCATTTCAAGCGATGAGCTTCAGAATTCTCGCCAATTGAGTACATTGATTTAACTTGGGGGAAATCCGCCAAATTTCAGAAAATTGAAATCTTCGCATTTAGTACATCGAGGTAACGATGAATAAAACATGTTATAGTTGATAATTTAAAAAATGCGGCTGTATTAAGGGATTCCACTTTTCAAATCAATGCCTGGCGGTCGAACCATTTCCCATTTTGATTGCTGAAAATCGCTATGAAAATAGGTATACATAGATATTTGAACACGGGGAAGAGTTTGGCACGATCCATTTTCCTATAACTTGACACTAGATGTCGCGTCAACACATGAACTTCAAGACTATTCAGCCGATCGTCATGAAAATTCGTATACATCGATATCTGAATGCGAAGAATATTTTTGCTAAAACTCGCCACTAGATTGTGCTACGCCGCATCGCCTTCTGCACCGTAAAAAAGATTGCCTTGAAATTCAGTATGCATGATTATTGAACACAATATAACGCGATATCCATTTTGCTATATCTCTTTATTACAATAAGTAGTAATCACAACAAATATTAATATCAAAAACTCCATTCATTCCCGTGCGAAGAACGGGTACTTCAGCTAGTATATAATAAAATCCGAGAGTAAACATTGTATGTAACTATGTAGGTAGGTTTGTGACCACCGTTATTCTTGCGCGCGTCTCTCGCTCGCATTCCGCCGAGACGGTGGGTCGCAGACCTACCGAATTTTGCATACGGCTTCACTAGGACAGATCCTAACATGCCTCGGAGTGATTTTTTCGAAATTCCAATTAGAAAATGTTTTATTTTATGTTTTGTCCGATTTTTAGCGATTTTTCTCGCATAATACGTAATAACGCCGGTAATTACACTCGCAAGAAAACGAAATTTACATCATCGGATAGAGGAGAAAATTTTCTTTTAAAAACTATTTGTTCGGACTGTGTAACATAATTTTCAGATTTTTTGGGAATTTTTAAAATAAAATTAAATTTGACGCTGACTTTCGTAAAATATTTTTAAATTGCTGCATCTTGAATTCTATCCGTCATAACTTTTTTATATTTTGTCAAATGACGGAGCATACATTTCGCCCTCTTTTAAAAGAAAAACCAGTGGAAAATATAAATTAGGAGATTTTTTACGAATTTTTAAGTAAAGAATTATTTTCATTTCAATACCAGCAGCTTAAAATTTTCGGTATGATATCTTGCGTTTTGGTTGTCTTGGAGGCAGTAACAATGATTAAAATTGCCAGTTGAAAAAAAAATAAATAAAATTCTTTAAAATAACTGAGTTTTCCCAAGTGGAAAGTGCGTGATTTTGATGTCATACGTTTAAAACCTCTTTCGAAACTCAATCAGAATAACGGACTCACAAGCAAAACATACGCCACGCATGAAATAATTCTATATTTTACTTTACGTTGCCAGATAAATAATTGAATGCTGTTTTTTCACCAGTGAATTATCCAGCATTATTTTTGATTGAGATTTTAAACTGGTCACGTTTTCGAATAGCAGGAAATATATTGCGGTATTAAACAGGGCCTGATTATGACCAACAGGGGGCCCCGGGCATTGATGAATTTTGGCGGCCCCCATGTATGAAATTTGTTTTATTTTTCATTATTTTTTTGTAGAAAAAGGACAACATTTGAAATTGGGGGCCATTTCGAGCCGGAGGCCCCATGGCAAAATCCTGATTTTGCCCGTGCGATAATAGGGCCCTGGTACTAAATACACCAATCTGACAAGAATTATGCGTAAAAAATTATGGCGAGCTGATTTAATGGCAACCATAAAGTGAAATGATTATCGTTTATGCTAATGCATAAATTGCAAAGAATCACCAAAGAGTAAAGCCCTACATTCGTGGCAAATATCTAAACCGTTTCTTTAAATGAAGCATTAACGGTTGCAAAACGACAATATATTGTATTGGTATTAGTAAAAGATAGTATAATTAATTTTAAGTAGATATGCTAAGGCAATATTGATCAAAGCACAATCTACCACATTAATAAATATTTCGTGAAACTAAGCCTTCTATTCATTCTTCAACAACCGTCTTACATCACAGCTAACAAAATAGTAAGTAAGTCTACGTCGCGTTAATATATCCCGCGGTAGTTTCAACAGAAAAGACTGTAAAAGAACTTCCTTTTTTCTTGGAGATTCTGTTTTCTCACAAGAGTTATGATCACATTTTTTAGGAAAATGCTCTCTTCTTGCCTTGCGAAGAGCGGGTACACAACTATTTAATTATAAAATAAAACGGTTCTCTACATCATGTAGTATCTAAGGTATTAATGGCATAACTTAAATCTAAAAAAGAGTATGATGCAGAAATGAGACATTTTGAATATTAGGAATTTTCACTGCGAACCGTCAAGCTTTTCTTTTCTAATTGCGAAGGACACCGACATAGTTTTTTGCGTCATAATATTAACAATGGTCTCAGGTCAGTACTTATACTAACTTTACAAATAACTAATGAGTAACTTTACGGCACGAGTCAAATCATTTTGCTTATTTTTTGATCCCAAATCACTGGAATCAATTCGAACTATACATGTAAGAAAAAGTTTCGTTCCCTACCGTGCGGAGAACGGGTACGCAGCTAGTCTTATATAATAAAATCCGAGAGTAAACATTGTATGTAGCTATGTAGGTAGGTAGGTAGGTAAGTTTGTGACCACCTATGTTCTTGCGCGCGTCTCTCGATCGCATTGCGCCGAGATGATTGGTCGCAGACCTACCGAATTTTGCATACGGCTTCACTGGGACAGATCCTAAGACGCCTCGGAGCGATTTTTTCGAAATTTGAGTTAGAAAATGTTTTATTTTATGTTTTGTCCGACTTTTAGCGATTTTTCTTGCATAATACGTAATAACGCAGGTCATTGCACTCGCAATAAAACGATATTTGCATCATCGGATAGTGGAGAAAATTTTCTTTCGAAAACAGTTTGTTTTGACTATGTAACATATTTTGCCGATTTTTGGGAATTTTTAAAAAGAATTTCTCTTTTGACTACGTGTGCGTAAAAATAATTTTAAAACTGTTGCATCTTTCATTCTATCTCTCATAACTTTTTTATATTTCGGCAAAAGACGGAGCATATATTTCGCCCACTTTTAAAAGAAGAACGGAGGAAAAATATAAATTAAGAGATTTTTTACGAATTTTTATGTAAAGAAAGATTTTGAATTCAATAAAAGCTGTTTCAAGATTTCGGTATGATATCTTTCGCTATGGTTGTCTGGGAAACAGTAACAATGAATAAAGTTGCCACTTGAAAAACATAAATAAAATGACTTAAAAATAACTGAGTTTCCACATGTGAAATCTACGCCATTTTGATCTAACGAGATTAAAACCCATTTCGAAACTCAATCAAAACGGGGCCTTCGCTATTAGTAACGGGCCTGCGCGTGTATTTCGATGAGTCATCCAAAGAGGCCTACGGATGCTCGCGTCTTCCCGTATACATCAAGCAATTTTTAAGCTTTCCGATGCTTTGAAACGTTATTAAATGTAGTTTTAAGTAGTGATTGTGTTACTAATTCAAGTACGAACTCATTAACAGTTTCTTTACTATGATACACGCGGACATTAAAGTAAATAGATGCATGTAATTTGAAGGAAAAACAAAGTAGTGCTCACTCTCATGATTCCTTATTTTAGCTTGAATTTTAATATACATGAAAAAATTAAGCTGACTTTTAGTATACATTAAAGTAAACGGATACACAAATGATACAGACATTTTCATGCATTTCTTTATACTGAATGTTTAAGTTTCACATTTTCAAAGCAGTTACAACCATTATTACTTTTAAAATAAATTTAACTAGTAGTTATTAAATTTTCATTTATTAAATATTGTTCGGTTAATATATTAACAAAATATATGACGAGGAGCTGAAATAGAATTTAAAATATTTGATATTTACAATTCACGTATACAAAATTTAAGTACTGATATACTATTTAATTTTTAATCTTTAGTAAGTCGTAGGTATCAGAAGAATTTTTGCTATAATTATAAGTACAACCTGTGCACTGCAAGTCCTTGGTATTTACATGAAAAATAATGTAAATTAATTTAACGAGAAACATTTAGAATGAATTACAAAATAAAGGGTGTTCCATAAATAGTAGTACGAACTTAAAGGGGAGATAATATATCAAAAGGATTAAGAATAACGTAACAGTGTATGATAAAACACGTTTGTTAACTGTTTTTATTTTGGTTAGTTCAAATGAGTTTATTTATCGAAAATTTTACCATTCGAAATGAAAATGATTTATAATTTCCAGTGTTAGTTCCATATACTTTTTCTTCTCCAAAGAAAAAATATAAATTTTAGAAAACCATACTAGGAAATACCACTAATATTCCAACACCTTTTTTTAAAGTTATTATTAACTGGCGATTGAAAACAAATGTTTTCGTCCCTGCATTGCTGTATATTAGGGTTATAGCTTTAAAAAAAGAAAAAAAACCCTGCTCCACGGACTTTGAATACAAATTAAGATAAACTAACAGCTCTAGGACTTGAAAAATTTCAAGATCCCTTTTCACAAGTTGCGCTAAACACTGTAGACTAAAAACAAACGATCTCTGAATTAATTACTTTTTATTATAGCCATTATCTAAATGGAACTTTGAATTTGAGTATGATGAACACTTATACAAAATATTAACTTCAATTTAAGTTTCTACATAAACATGTGCAAAAATTAATAACATATTTTACAGTACTTCTGGACTGAAACCAATATCACACATTTAGTTGCATTTATAATAAATGATAAATGACATTTTCAACTGAAAGATTTAAACAGATAAGAATGTCTAACTAGTATTACAACGCACGCTTATTTACTAGAATAATAAACTACCCAAGTTAAACGATTTCAGATTAAAATGATTTATAAATAACACATGAATATTAATTCACAAAACATGCTTTATATCCTATAAATTTTTAGAATTTCTAAATACAAGTGTACACTTACCTTTACATTCAGAACTTAAAGTTCGAATTCTATGATTGAATTCGTTGATTTATTTCCATAAAAAAAAGCGCAGTCTTCAAATAATTATTACCTACATCTAAAACACCTTGTCATTAAATCATTATGTGACAAAACTATCACAAAATTGTGTTTCAATTATAAAATAAATTAACGTTTATAATCCCAAATCGCATACAATCGAACAGCGCAAATGTAAATATTAGGCCTCAATGTTTCACTCATTTCTTCCGGTGGCAACGAAGAAGCAGGCCCGGTTGCTAATAACGACGGCCCCGATCAAAATAACGGGCTCACAAACAAAACATACGCCACGCACGAAATTATTCCCTATTTTATATTACGTTGCCAGAAAAAGAATTGAATGCTGTTTTTTCAACGATGAATTATCCAGCATTATTTTCGATATAATTTTTAAACGGGACACGTTTTCGAATCGCAGGAAATATTTACGTGCTAAATACGTCAATCTGACAAGAATTATGCATAAAAATGTATGGAGAGCTGTTTTAATGGCAGCCAGAAAATGAAATGATTATCGTTTATGCCACGAAGGTAAATTTATAGGAGTGGACACTTCTCTCAGAAAGTTGGATAACGCCGTTGTTGCAAACAGATGGCGCTACGCACACTGGGTAACTGCGCATCTCCTGCTTCTGCGCATCTCAGGTTGTTTTTATTTCCATCGAGGCGAAGTAAATGGAGATCGTCGAATTAGCGGAACTTCAAAAAAATATGAAATACATAGACTTATGAACGTGATATATAATAATTTCTGGCTTCAGGTGTGTTTTAATTAGCTAATTGTCTTAGAATACTATTTCGTAATTAATATAGGAAATAATTTCGAAGCGAAGTAATATTATGTATGTAATGTCGTGTTATTATTTTGCCCAAAAGCTGTATTTTAAGAAATAGTAGTAAATTTAGAAGAATGTTGTATGTGTGAATGCAATATTTAAAAAGTATTTATTTATTATGACGATCACACTCAAACAAGCAGTATTTACATTTATTTCATGCTGTGACAAATTTTAACACAGCTTTAAATTGCTGCTAAAAAACTCATGTTAAAATGTTAAATTCATGTTACATTAAGAACTCGCACCATTTTCTAATGTAAATATATACCGCGGCAGACGAAAACTTCTTTTCTGTGAGCCACGATATACATACTCGTTCACAAATATAAACTCAATATTTTAATAATCTTACGATAGAACATTTTTTTTTATTCATTTGTTACTAAGGCAACCATGTAATTAAAAGCGAAAGAAATATTTTAAATTTAGTGCTCGCGTTAATAATCTCGTTCACATGCTAAGGTCGGAAAATTAAAAACAAGTAAAATTAGTTATCAATCAGCACGGGAAATGCTTTATTCTTTTGCCGCTAGGATCGCTGCACGTCACTAGATTTCCAATGTTTACATAATTGAAACTTATTCGAGGTACCAAAAGTTAAACTTTACAGCTATGGAGAGTGTCCACTCCTATAGTATATCTCCGTGGCTTATGCTAATGCGTAAATTGCAAAGAATGACCAAAGAGTAAAAGACTACATACATGGCAAATATCTAAACCGTTTCTTTAAATTAAGCATTAACGGTTGCAAAACGAAAATATATTGTATTGGTATCAGTAAAAGATAAGTAATATTAAGTAGATATGCTAAGGCAATATTGATCAAAGCACAATATACCACATTAATAAATATTTCGTGCAACTAAGCCTTCTATTCATTCTTCAACAACCGTCTTACATCACAGCTAACAAAATTGTAAGTAAGTCTACGTCGCGTTAATATATCCCGCGGTAGTTTCAACAAAAAAGACTGTAACAGAACTTTCTTTTTTCTTGGAGATTCTGTTTTCTCACAAGAGTTATGATCACATTTTAGGAAAATGTTCTCTTCTTGCCTTGCGAAGAGTGGGTACACAATTATTTAATTATAAAATAAAACGGTTCTCCACATCATGTAGTATCTAAGGTATGGCATAACTTAAATCTAAAAAAGAGTATGATGCAGAAATGAGACATTTTGAATATTAGGAATTTTCACTGCGAACCGTCACGTTTTTCTTTTCTAATTGCGAATGACACCGACATAGTTTTTTGCGTCATAATATTAACAATGGTCTCAGGTCAGTACTTATACTAACTTTACAAATAACTAATGAGTAACTTCACGCCAAGAGTCAAATCATTTTGCTTATTTTTAGATCCCAAATCACTGGAATCAATTCGAACTATACATGTAAGAAAAAGTTTCGTTCTCTACCGTGCGGAGAACGGGTACGCAGCTAGTAAATTATTTTAATTTGTGACTATAAAATGAATTTATATATATTTACAAAAGTCTAATAAATTTTTGAAGGAATTAAAATTTACCCATCCTTTAAGTGAGAATATGCATTTCATATTCAGCTGAAGTACTTACCGTAAAGTATTAATACAATAAATGATGATTACATCATTTCCTACTTTAATATTGCTTGAGGTTCACAGTAATTTATTTTATAAGCTTTAATTCAGATTTGAGTTTGGAGAAACTTCCCGACTTATTTCAGATTATGCTGCGTAAGTTAATACTAAGAGGATTTTAAAGTAACAAATATTAGTATCTAATGCACTTCATGATATCTTCAGATCAAGATTATTTCACTTCTCCGGGAAACAAATTGGACTATTTTGAGCAGAAATTGGAATTTTATTCAACACTAAATAAGCATGACCAATACAGTTAGGATGGTCCTGCAAAATGCACGAAATCAGAAGTGTGTTTATGAATTATTGAGTACAATTATTAATGTATGGATTTTTTTTGCATTATCTAAAAATTTCTAAACTCACGTGTTATAGGCTATAATGTATCTAAGAATAACTTCAAGAAATTGTAAACACTTAATTTTATTTGAAACATTTCCCCCCCCCATCCCATTACAGGACCTCATGACACGAGCCCTCAAATAATACAGGAAAATACAGGGTGTAATTGAAGAGCTGACGGATGAATATGTTACGTGACATTTTTATAAAATAGAGATTTCTGGGCAGAAGAGCATGTTAAAGGCTTGATTATTATATAAAATATATTTAATTTCAAACTGCAAAAAAAATATGCTTCTCTAATGAAGCTGCATGAACATCGCACAGAAAAACATGCACATCTGTTATAACGAAGAGAAAAAAAAATTATTAAAGTCTGAGTAGAGTCGCAATATCTGTTTCAAGAAAGTTCAGAAGTAGGAATTGGGGAATCATTTTCGTTTCCCACACCCAGAGTAAGATGATGGGAGCGGAATTTGTGCACTGGCAACATCCTCTAGATGTTGAAGGCCTAACAACTTAACCTTTGACGCGTGGATATTCTTGCAAGACGTCATCAAAGTTTCTAAAGTAAAACAATTTAAAATTTCTGGTGGATTCTACAAATATTAGAAAATATTTTAAATGAAAGATAAAAATTAAAATGCATTTCTGATACAAAATAATTCATTGTGATCAACTTCTGTATCATATTATACAATTAGTGATGGTCAAAAATTGTCATTTGTCGTAAAATTAATTTTCCTATCTAAAATCATAAACAGTTTTATGAGTGAGAAAACTTACCACAAATTTAAAGTAGATATAATTTATGAAAGTAAAACTGTGGTGACGTCATATAAGATCTAGTGATGACGTCAAAGCTTCAGTTGTAAGGCCTTCTATATCTAGAGGATGTTGGCACTGGTGTATCTACCCTCGTTATTATAGCACTTTCTTCACATTTTCTGTAAAGTTTAGTTTTGACTTCCTTGGAATATTTGTAGGTGACCAGATAAAAATCAACAATCCTTACTGAGCTATTTCGCAAGGAAGCTCACACGGCACGCTCAATGGCAATAACTATCTCCACCATTTTTATTAAATGTTTATGATAGAGTTCAAATTTTAAATTTTAAACGATAATTACCTGTAGAATCTTGTAAAATTTCATTACATGATTTTTTTCTAGTCTGTATCAAATTATGATATTTAAACAATTAATTATTATAACATGATTACATGATTTTTTACATGATTGTTTTCTAGTTTGTATTAAATTATAATAATTAAACAATTAAACTGCGTAGGGTTGCGCCCGGGACCTGGATCCAGGGGTCCACCTAGTCCACCTATGTTGGGGGGGCATGATTTTAAACCGGAAGAAACAGTAATAACAATAAAAGAATAACCTTTGAGATTTGTAATAGCGTTTTGGAGTGCGCTAACAGAGAGACTCACATAAAAGATAACACCGTTTAATTAGACTTTATATGGATGCAAGTGTCTTAGTTAAAAAAGAGTCATTTCAGGTACGAAATTTAGGATAGATATAGTCTCTATGAAGAATATTAACAAACTCCACCATTCCTCGAAGAGGAATTTCCGAATCACCGTCACCCCCACCGTTGTCGACTTGTGACTTATTCAGATGATAGGTAAAATCTCCACATAGTAAATACTTCACCGATGACTGTATTCACCAAGTACTTGGCACTCTTGTTAATCTACCAAAACGAGGGTCAGATGTCGAATGGACGTATATTTGATACCTATTTAACATCAGAAGACGTTAACGGGGTGAAGCATTTACTATGGCCATCGGTGAAGCATCGGTGAAGCTACCATCGGTGAAGCATTTACTATGCGGGGATTTTACCTATCATCTCAATAAGTCACAAGTCGACTCCGTCGGTTTTTCCGAAAATCTCTTCTACCAGAGTAAGGAGTTGAAAAAGGAAACGAAAACTGAACGCAGCTTGGCGATATTTTCTAAATTTGGTGAAAAATTACCAAACCCCACAGTTAATTTTCACAAGAATATTAATTAGCTTCCATAAAGGCGTCTATATTAGTGCAAATAAAGGTAAAAGAATAGTTGGAATATGCAAGGGAGATATTAAAATTCAGTTTTTGTAAGCGAATTTAGCAGAGATTTCATTTCTGCAAAAGTATTTTATGCAATAAGAAAGGCAAATACGACACACATACGGATCATGAGACCCTTTCAAAATTTATGGAAAAAGAAAGCTAAATAGACCGCGCACAGATTATGATACCCTTTTAATTATGGCACTTAATTGCGCGTATAAAATATAAGAGGGTTTCAGATTTTGTTCTTTTTATTTATTTATTGCTTTTCTCATATTTGATATTCTTCCCTAATACAGAGAAGAAACTAAAGCAAATTTTATTTTCAGCATTTTATGTTAGTCCTGATGGAGAAAGCATTGTAGAAATACCTAAAGAAATCATTGCTCAAGATTATAAAAATTGTGTTGTTGCATTGAAGAGAAGTTGGAGCTTTAAAGTAAGTTGTACTTATTTTATATAAGTCTACCGAGCTAAAATATAAATTACAAAATTCAAAGCTATAAATGAATAGCTCGAAGTATGTGAATGATCTTTGATCATCTTTGTGATGAAGACATATAAAAATAATCTTCATTATTAATAAATACAGGGTGGTTATAATTAAACTTCCCCTATAAACATATACAGCTAAAACAGATGGACGACCACAAGAATTGTAACGAAATTTGGTATATAGACTATACATGATATGCGCTGAAGGAATTTTAGGAAAAAAATCGTTCAAAAAGTGTCCACTAGGTGGCGCTTTGCATGAAAAAACAGAAATCTAACAATGGAAACGGCTTAAAAATATGTACAAGCAATTTCAATATTTATTCAATAGTTTTTTAGCATTTATTGACTTATTTAGGTGATTTTTTGAGCTCAATTCAACATGCGCCACCTAGTGGGCATATCTGGAACTAAACTTTTCGGCTCATCACTTTTAGTTGTAGAATGCTGTTTATAGAGAAAGTTTAATTATAACCACCCTGTACAATCAAATATAAGAATTTAAATCATCTGTTAATCATTTATATATATATATATATATATATATATATAAAGGTATATAGATGGATGGACTACAATTAACATAATCGTAGAAAGTGACAGTTTGTCGCATAAACCAGTCCTTAATCAACATCGAACCATTTCTAGTCTTCTACCGCTCGTTCTATTTTTTCCTCGCGCAATAATCATCTGCAAGCACGGAATAAGGTCTTTCAATAGTTATATTAAATTGTATTTATCTATCATTCAATTTTGTAGCTTCTTGGCATTAGATGAAGAGGCACGGAAAAAGTGCCAAATCCTTATCCACTGACAAGTTTCAATTTTCCTGTCATAGAAGCGTATCATTTAACCGTCTGACTGCTATGCAGCGCTATTGCGCTTTTGGAATGTACACCCTCCAAAAGAAGCATTCGAGCAAGAGAGAAATTTCCTACGTTGGTTTCGTATATTAAAAATTATTTATCATAGAATATGAGTTAGGCTATGCATAAATATGACATTCCATATTTCTATTAAGTTGTGCGTTTTTCAAAAATTCAATTACTTTTTTGCAAATCTAAAATAGGAAATTTCTCTCTTGCTCGAATACTTTTATTGGAGGGTGTATAAGGATTTTGGCGGATAGCAGTCAAAAAGTTAAGCAGAATTTTTTTAAATTTTCAACACAGCAGCAAAAAAGAATCACAGCAGATATTGTTAACTGCTAAAATGGCATTTTGAGGTTTCTAATTTATTGATAAAGAAATTAATAAAACTTTAATAAGAATAAAAAAAATCTACTTACATATTCTGATTTATTATTTCAGACTGGGATGCAGGAGAAAGCGGAAGTAGAGGTTACGCTTCCGGACTTACATACAGTAACTGGAAAACCAACAGAATCGCCGACATCCGTTAGCCCATTATTAGGTGATGTTACAATTGAAGAATGTTTCTCAGCAAAAAAGATTGTGATAAAAGTTGAACCTTCTCCTCCTCCAGATGTCGGAATGAAATCCAAAGTAAGAAACTTCTTTTTTCTTTATAATAAGATTTGTACCACATAATGTGCTAATCAATGAACAAAAATTAAAATGAAACTGTTGAACGGTCGTAAGTGTACCAATTCAGGAATGTGTTGTTAAGTCGACCGAAAACGACGAATAAATAAATGATTTAACAAATTAGACACTTGCAGGAATACCTGGTAGAGAACATTTGGGCTGCGATTTAATCTAAGCATGATTCTGCCCAGTTTCTTAAATAATTGATTTCCCAAACGTTCACTGCTATTCTTTTTATAGTCTTATACAGTACGGGAACAATAACAGCTCCGTTGATCCAACACCACACTGTATAATGCCTTGAGAGAGCGTTCTGAATTCTCAGAGGTTCAGCCAATGTGCTGTCGGCAATTGATCAAATTTACTCTAGTGTGCAATTGGCAACCAATCGTCGATAGTGCATTGGCCGAACCTCCGTGACATCAGAAAGCAGTCCGAAGGCGTTAGTATTGGTTGATTCCAGAATCCTTGGGAAAGGCACACTATTAGGTATTGTTATGCGTATGCAGCCCTAAATAACAATGGCAATGACGCAAGCTGAATATCGAAAAACAAGCAAGCCACCTCCAAAACCGCAACAGAAGCGTCCATTAAAACACGTTGTTAAAGCGAGCTGAGATAATACGAATTTTAACTTAAACAACTTTATTCCCGGTTTAATGTGTAAGGTAACTATTTAACCCTTCGTTGGGCGCGTGGACTACGATCGTAGACCAGGTAAACACACCAGGTAAAAGAGTATTTTAGTAATGGCTAAATTTCTTATTTTAGTTTTGTCAGTAACTGAGTAGTTTTGAAAAAACTCGAAATTAGAAAAAAATATGAGAAAGCTATAATTGTATAAGACATCATCCATTTTTACAGGGAACTACATTTTAAATTTGAAATTGACATAGGAAATTTGAGTTATGCTCGAACATCAATATAGGAAATTTGAATTACGCTACGATCGCAGTCCACGCGCCTAACGGATGGTTAAACGCACTCCCTAAAAAGTATCCTGAAGCTATGAAAACAACATTACGGCATTCTATAGTGACAGTATTACACTTACACTACGCATGAAGTATTCAGAGTTTAATTGGATATTACATCATGTGTAACTTCACTATGAAACAGAATTTTGCTGGTGAAATGAGTGAGAGACTCGCCACCAGCTTAGAATATGAACTACACACAAGGTGTTCTGAAGGAATTTAGTTCAAACTTAGTTCAAATATATACTTATACATTACTCGACGTTTTGGTGAGAAAATAGAAAATTCAACAAAATAAATGATTAGTACTCGATGTATTCAAACAATTTTAACCCATTTATGCCTAGCGTCCCTTTTTTGGGACGGCATTTTCGCTATCATTCGAAAACGTTATTTATTTTTCCTAGCCTTCATTCGCGAGTGTTGAACCTCAATTCCACAAAATATTTTAATATGGCCAAGTTGGATGTTGACATTTCAATTTTTATTTATAATGATTTTAAATGAAATCATCCCTTGCTCAAAAAGTTGACATCAGAAATTTATCAATTACTTCTGGTGTTAGCAAAAATCGAAGAAAGTCGCGAAAATATCCAGGCACGAATGGGTTAATAGTTGTTTTGCAGTTTTTAATCGTTTAGTCACGAGTCATCGTTATTTTCCTGAACAAATTTTTAAATTCACCTTTTACCAGTATTTACCTGAAACTGCAAATTTATGCATAAATTGGATTTTACTTCGTTGCACGGAGTAAAAAGTAATATTGTGAGAGCGAGAAATTTCGGTATGCAGATTTTGATGGAAAAAATCGACTTTGACTATCTCTCAATTTACTTTGAAGAGTTTTTAGAGACATCTTAACGAACGCATGTATGTGCTCGTATGTACAATGAATTTTGACTAGTTCCTTTTTTTATTCTGACCTCTGTAGGATGGTTATAAAATAAGTATTTCTATTTAGAGTTGTATGTAGCTTGAAGGAATAATCTGAATGAAACCAAAAACCTTACATTTACTAATCGAGATAGCGGGAGAAAGATGAAATAATAAAAAAATAGCGACAATAATTGCGGATAGGTGGTGCTGAGGCTCATGTATTTGAAAATGTTTTATAATCTATGCGTTTTGTATGATTTATTTTGTTTGTTCGAATTATAAAACTAAGAAACTAAATTGAATTAATAATTTTATATATTAACTAGCTGAAGTACCCGTTCTTCGCACGGGAATGAATGGACTTTTTGATATTAATATTTGTTGTGATTACTATTTATTGTAATAAAGAGATATAGCAAAATGGATATCGCGTTATATTGTGTTCAATAATCATGCATACTGAATTTCAAGGCAATCGTTTTTACGGTGCAGAAGGCGATGCGTCGTAGCGCAATCTAGTGGCGAGTTTTAGCAAAACGGATACGGCGAAAATACTCTTCGCATTCAGATATCGATGTATACGAATTTTCATGACGATCGGCTGAATAGTCCTGAAGTTCATGTGTTGACGCGACATCTAGTGTCAAGTTATAGGAAAATGGATCGTGCCAAACTCTTACCCGAGTTCAAATATCTATGTATACCTATTTTCATAGCGATCATTCGCACAGTCAAGAAGTGATACACTGCAGGGCCATCTAGTGGTTAATTAAAGTAATGATTTGCTACAGCGCCGTCATGTGGCGAATTATAGCAAAATGGATAACGCCAAAATATTCTCATTGTTCAAATAGCTATGTATACTGATTTTCATAGCCACCGTTTGAATGGTCAAAAATTTGGCCTGCTGCAGCGTCATCTAGTGGAGAGTTAAAATAATAATGCATTGCAGTGCCATCCAGTGGTGAGTAACATCAAAAGTAACACAGTTGGAATATATTCTTCGTGCTCAAATGTGTAAGTATAAAACATTTTATGCCGATCGGTCGAACGGTATAAAAGTTGATGCGTTGCAGCGCTATTTAGCGGTAAGTTACATCAAATGGACAGTGAAAAATATTCTCCGTGTTCTAATATCCGCATGTACCAAATTTCATCGAAATTGGTTGGACGATATTCGCATAGCGAATGGCTAAACGGAATAGAATTCGACGTTCTGCTGCGCCACCTAGTGGCAAGTTAGAGGAAAACGGATAGCATAAAAACCTTCTCCATGATAAAAGACTTAGGTGAACCAAATTTCATGGTGATCGGTGAAACGGTGCTGGAGTTTTTCAACCTCCTACACACATACCAACATTCATTTTTATCTCTAACCAGTCTTATTATACGTATATACCAGTCTCAAGTAAAATCCAGTTTCAAATCTAAGCCTCGCCAAAGTGCCAGCATACGCCATTTTGCAAGAGTTTTTTCAGGGAATCATTCGAAGCATTGACTTAGCAGCAATCAAAATGGGAAATGGTTCGACCGCCAGGCATTTATTTGAAAAGTGGAATCCCTAATACAGCCGCATTTTTTAAATTATCAACTATAACATGTTTTATTCATCGTTACCTCGATGTACTAAATGCGAAGATTTCAATTTTCTGAAATTTGGCGGATTTCCCCCAAGTTAAATCAATGTACTCAATTGGCGAGAATTCTGAAGCTACATCGCTTGAAATGCCCTAACTGCATTATTTCTGCACGGATAGTTAAAATTTAATGCTGTATTCTAAGAAAACCTATACACTTGTTTTCAAAAATGCTATTCCCTTAAGCTCTCAGTAAATTGCGCCAAAAAGCCTAAAACTGTGCAAACCGCTAGAACTCACTTTCTAAAAATCGGCCTATCAGCCATTTTATTTTTTGCCAAACTAAAAAAAATTACATATTAGTCTCGGATATCTTCGATCCTCATTGTTTTGCGTATAAAACATTTCATTCCTGCTCCCATTTCTTATGCGCACACGATATTATAATTAAAAAAATAACCTTACAAATATAAACTAAAAAAATCATTATTATTCAATTATTTTTACTTTAAGAATTTAAAACATTTTTTTCGGCAAAATCGCTGCACATGGCAACCAAGATGCTTATTTCACACACTTTTTTCACTACAGGGGCTACAATTACGTAAAGCTTTCTGCGTGGAGAACATAAAAAATCTCTTAAATTCCGGGAACGGGTGGACTTTCAAAGTTTTAAAGTGGACTATCATTTATTCTATATTATTTTACATATGTGTGTAAAATTTCAGGCTGACAGGTCCATTTTTGTGGAATTGTATACTACCCAAATCAACAAATTGACAAACAGAATTTCATTTTTATTTATAAGATAACCTACGCTTGTTTTCAAAAATACCCTCTCATTAAATTGCGCCAAGCGCTGGAATCATAGAAAATCTGACACACTTTCAGATTTTAAATACGCACTAAAGTGCTATATATAAAAAGAGTTATAATCCATGGGTCTTCCCTATTTTCGTTCCTTCTTTCATTAAGTTGGAAAGTGTATCCTTATTCATGAGTGTGATTAAACAAAATTAAAATTGATATTTCTAACATCCTTTTATCTGGATGTAATACATTAGAAATAGATGCAGAAAAGCTGCTCAGAAAAATGCGCAATTTCAACTGAATGAAAATTTCAAAAACTTATACGCAGGTGTATTCATAACCCAAATAGCAGACGATTAAATTACGATAAATAGCGCCAAGCGTTAGAATCCTCCTCAAAATCGCACATCAACCCCTTTTATTTTTCGACCAATTAAAAAGTTGCACATTTATTTTCGAAAAATTTCCAAATTCTATTTTTCTTTTGAGTATAAATCATTTCCTTCCCGCTCTGATTTCACATGCACACGATATTTTAATTTAAAAACAACCTTACAAATAATCTAGACAAAAAAAAATCGTTATTCTTTTATTTTTACTTCAAGAGCCTGAATTATTTAATGAACTGCCGAATGTGGCCGAATGTGGCAACCTTGATAAGCTTAATCGTCGCTTAATTGACTGTGGGGTTACAATTACGAAATGGCGGAAAGCAAAAATTAGCCTTTTGCAATACGTTTTTATCGATATTTCCTAAAATAGTTCGAATTTTGAAAAAATCGCTTCGAGGTGTGTCGGGGCCTGTCATGGAGAATTTCCGTTCAAAATTTGGTAGGTTTACGATCACCCGTTTGCGAGCTACGCGAGACACAGACAAACAAACTAACAGTTTACACACATTGTTTTATTATAGCTACCAGTCTCAAATAAAATCCAGTTTCAAATCTAAGCCTCGCCAAAGTGCCAACATACGCCATTTTGCAAGTTTTTTCAGGGAATCATTCGAAGCATTGACTTAGCAGCAATCAATTTTGGAAATGGTTCGACCTTTAAAAAGCAAAGCACCGCTTTTATTTGAAAAGTGGAATCCCTTAATACAGCCGCATTTTTTAAATTATCAACTATATAACGTGGTTTATTCATCGTTACTCCGATGTACTATATGCGAAGATTTCAATTATCTGAAATTTGGCGGAATTCCCCCAACTTAAATCAATGCACTCAATTGGCGAGAATGCTGAAGATAGATCGCTTGAAATCCCTTAATAACTGCATTATTTCCGCACGGATCATTAAAATTTAACGCTGTATTCTAATAAAACCTTTGCACCTGTTTTCAAAAATCCATTTCCTTAAGCTCTCAGTAAATTGCGCCAAGCCAGAAACTGTGCAAACCGCTAGAACTCACTTTCTCGGCATTTTGAGCCATTTTATTTTTTGCCAAACTAAAAAATTTTAACATATTAGCCTCAGAAATCTTCAATTCTTATTATTTTGCGTATAAAACATTTCATTCCTGCTCTGTTTTCCCATGCACACGATATTATAATTAAAAAAAATAACCTTACGAATATAAACTAACAAAAAAAAAATCATTATTATTCTTTTATTTTTACTTTGAGAATTTAAAACATTTTATTCGGCAAAATCGCCACACATGGCAACCACGATCCTTATTTCACACTTTTTTCACTACAGGGGTTACAATTACGGAAAGCTTTTTGCGTGGAGAGCATAAAAAAATCTCTTAAATTCCGGGAATGGGTGGACTTTCAAAGTTTTAAAGTGGACTACGATTTATTCTATATTATTTTACATATCTGTGCTAAATTTCAGTCCGATAGGTCCATTTTTGTGGATTTGTATACAAATCAAATCCACAAACAAACAAACAGAATTTCATTTTTATTTATAAGGATTTATATATTAAAAGAAATAGTTTCTATTTTAGTAACTCACTTTCATTGTTGTAACTGTGCAATGAGCAAAATGTGGTTTTAGAGTAATTTTTTTCTCTTACAACTTTCCAGTTTTAATCATAACTTTAATCACATTTAATTCTTCTTACACAAGATCGTGCCAAAAAATGTGCATTCCTTAAAAAAAAACAAAATTCTAGTAGAGTTACATTTGTAATTTCTCCAGACATACTGTCTAATAGCATTAAATGTACCTAAATTTCCATAAATAAATTA